>OZ008371.1:183709881-183957381 GCA_963931995.1 Phaonia tiefii | reverse complement strand
CGGTCACCTCGTATAGTGATGGCGACACTATCGAGAATTTAGCCATGAAATAATTTCTCAAAATACAGTTCGTATCCGGTTTAAAACTGTAGGTCCCATTCAGCACAGCTCACTGGTTGTGAGAAGATCTTCTTTATCCTTTCATGGGATGTTGTGGGAAACCATTTATATATTGATTACTATCTGTTCAGCAATTTCGAATCCTTCCAAGATTCTCATTGGCAGACGGTTTATGGAATGTTTATTTTTTTGTTTTTGTACTTTAACTTTCCCCATATACCAACAAAATGTTATACCCGGGTCATTATATTCATACTTATATATGTATATTTGGATTAACTTTAAAGTTAACTAGTCAAAATAAACAAACAAACTTTTGTAAATACCGGATACAGGATACAGGATACATGTAAACTATTTGTGACAGCCGATACAAATCTAAATAGCAACAATTACAACTAATAACCACAAACATTTCAACAAGAATTTCGGTTGCATTGACTAAACCAAAAACTAAAACTAATTGTTGTCTGAATTTGAGAGTTTTTGAGGGTTTTCCATTTTTATGTTGATAATTGAACGAATAGTTTTACATGTGTGTGTGTGTGTGTATGTGGGAGAGAGAGAGAGAGTGTGTGTGTAATTGGTTTCCTTTGAACGAGTTTAGATTTGGTTGCAACACTTGTGGTACTTCAAATGTATATAGTGTGTGTGTATGTGTGTGGGGGGCAGGGTTCATATTGCCACATAGTGTTTTTAATAATATTAAAGTCAAAAGTTGAATTATAATTTACATGCTGAATTTAAAAAATCAAATAATAAATTAAAATTGCAAAACAGACTTAAATAAATTTACTAGAGAATCTAAGTGTGTCTGTTACGGGTACGAAAAATTGTACAAGGGAAACTCGCTTAAACAAATTTGTGAAATATCTCCGAAAAATATCCCCTACAAACTTGTCCATGACACTTCCAAATATCTACAAATGGAGTGTTCTTATGTCAAAGGATTGCATATATTGTATATAAAATGTAAATCCACAAAAAAAGCACCCAATGAGATAACGCCCAATGTAAAATATCCAAAGTAAATAAAACCCAAACAACATGAGATAATGTCCAAACTCAAAATACGATGAAAATTGTATTTTAATTTGAAAATTGTATTTTAATTTGAATTTTTGTTGCCATTTTTCATGCCGACATGTCTAGTATCATTTAGTATTAATGCCACTCAAGTGCTCTCTTGTTGTGAACACGTTGACCCCTCTTGAGAGTGTCCATTTCCAAATGTTGAATTTTTTTCTGTAATCTTTGTTTCTCACCTTTCAGGATCGCCGCAACATCTGTACAGATTCTTGATAGGCTGATAAATAGTATGCGTCATTGAACCTATCTAACAAAATTTTATTTATTAACGCCTGCTGTTGAACTCCCGGCCTTCTGGTTCAGAGTTCAAGAAATTGATGTTTTCTAATGTCGATTCCAACAAATGAAAGACCGTCCCTTACTTCCAGAAGGAATGGTAAAATTTGGTACCGGTACGTTGACCTGTATGTTGTCAACGATGACAAAGTCCTGAACCCATGCTTCTCTAGTAGCGGTTAGGGATACCTTTGACCACTTTGGTCTGGTATTGTAGTGGTTCGACCATTTCGAACAGAACGTGAGAAGATGGTACGTTCGGATTCAGGACCAAAGTGACAGTGACGCTGCTCTCCCCTGCGCCCAGCTCACATAGGACCACGGGAGCGATAGCCTCGCAGCCGGCTCCGTGTGCACGAACTATGGGATTGACCTCCATCGTGCATAGTTTCAGCTTGGAGAATTTGGGAGGCGCTGCTGAGGAAGCCACATCGACATTGTTGCTGTCGGGGTAGGACTTGCCTTAGCCATTGGCTTGGCTGCTTCTTTGGCGTCCGAAATAGGCACCGAGGCTGGCTCATGGGCATGTTTCCTGGAATGTTCCCGTTGAATTATTTCGCAGAAGTTTACTGGGGCGTCGGGGCGTAGCTTAGAGAGAGATTTTAGGCTGCATCCTTTCAGATCCTTAACAGTAGGGTTCTGATGCAAATCTGGGTCTAGGCTAGACGAACTCGAGTTGATGTCCTCATGGTGGAACATAGTATGGTGCCGATGGGAGCAAGCTTGGCAACGTGAGGATGACGTGCATTCAGCGCGTTGATGCCAGTCGGATAGGCAATTTAGACAGACGTGAAGTGTTATGGCGGCTTCCCGTCTCTCGTGTGGCAACATCCACCGGAAGTCTGGGCACCGTTTGAGCAAATGGTTTTTCCGGCACAGTTGGCATCTTCCATTTCGATCCATGGCTCTACAAGGAGAGACAAAAAGAAGAGAAACAAATATATGCAATAGGTAATAGGCATTCTTATATATGATCATTAAAAAAATAGTTGGTTATGTAAAATTTAATGGTTTGTATGGGATAGTTGAGTTGGTAGAACGCATAGTTTAACTATCGGACGTGTTATTATACCGTTTTGATATTTTATCTCTGCAACCCTAACATTATGATCCTTGCCGTGGATGACTTTTGTGACGCGGCACAATCGGCACTTTGTAGGAGGTAGATGGTCGTCCTTTATAATAACAATATCTTTTTCCTTCAGATTATTTTGTGTCGTTTTCCATTTATAATGTCCTTGAAGTTCTGTGATGTACTCCGACTTCCATCGTTGACTGAATGAAAGTTGTAGCGCTTTCAATCTTTTCCATCTGTTAATATACGATAAATTCTTCTCTGGAGGATCTTCCGGGGCCTCAGGATGAGCTGCCAAAGGCGCCCCTCGCAACAAAAATTTTCAGCAGGAGAAACATCTGACCACGATATAGGAAGAATGTCTTGTAAAAAAGGCTTCTAATATGTCAGAGTCATCAAGGAAGGAATGAGACTAAAATAAAAGCCTTAAGAATATGAGAAACAGGTAAAATCTTCAGGGATGAATTTGTGGGATGGCATTGAGAACGTATCTGCCCAAAGTCCTCTGGACGACTCTCAACTCTCTTAGGTATCCGAAGAACACAATGGTCGGTTAAGGAAATGAAGTGTTAAATCGTTATCAAGTGTTGAATCGTCCTGATCAACACACAATTCCCATGCTACTGGTCGCAGAACAAACGATCGGACATAATGATGGCGCAATGGCGCACATTGTGGAAACTATCAAGACTATTGAACATCGTGACTATTGGATAACTCTAAAAGCTATAAGTCATCCGGCATCAAGTAGAGTTACACAGACAACTATTTATTTTACCTCCCTGGCTTCTAAATCTTTACACAAACTGCATTTACCTGTACTATATCCCCCTGGATGCAAGGAGTACAAGATCATACTCATTCCGAACGCAGGGATATTGTCACTAATGAATCCAAAAGCCTTTACACCAATCAGTCTCTCTTTCCTTCTGAAGACATTGGACATATGAAGTCATATCTCTTAGCTGTGCAAATGCCAGCACGCGTACAGAAAGTTCATATCCATGGACACAGCCCCACCTGTGAGCCGACCATCTGGCAGTTGCAGTACAGGAATAATTCCATTCGAAATGCAGATATGTGATCTCGGGCTTACTCACTAAGTGGGCCACAGAGGACGGTCTGGAAGGAAATTCGGACAAACCACCGATCGTACCCTTTATATGAAACCGGAATGTTCCACATTTTGAGCCACTGTATCTTAAATATGGCGACTTGATTCCTCAGGTTGCTGGGATAAGCTCGCAGCGGCTACCAAAGATCATCATAGAAATGTATTTCGTTTCAGTGTCTGAGAGTTAAACATGACATGCTTTAATTTGTGGAACAGTTTATCGTTAACAGTCGAGAATGTGGAAAAATAGGACCCCATTATTATACTGGACAAACTGAAATCCTAGCCTTGCATATAGAGTGCCTTCTTATAGCACACCCTTTTGGTTTACAGGTATTCACCAGGACTCGCTGGATCTAGGGTGACCTATCACAGCACACTCTCTTTAGCTCACAGGATATCCCCAATGACTCGCAATATTACACAAAGTACTCGCAGGATAACACAATGAACTCGCGGAACATCAACAACGCTTGCACGATATAAGAATGACCACTCACGGCACAGTCTCTTTAGACTGCAGAGTCGCAGAATAGAAAGGACTGGCAGGATATAGGGTAACCTCTCACGGCAGATATACCCAATGACTCACAGGATAATAACGACTCGCAGGATATAGTGTGACCTCTCACGGCAACCCCTCTTTAGGCCTTAGGATATTCGCAAGGAGTCGAAAGTTAACAATAACTCGCAGTATAACAAGGAATCGCAGGATAACCACAAGTGCATTCAGTAGGACATGTTAAGCCAACTGCAACGTCGTGCTTTCACAATAGATTTACTTGTTCTTACCTTCGCTTCTCCATGGTTTTCACAGCCCACAGACTTTTTTCACGTGCTTCCCTTTTTATGACGCACGATCAGCTGTGTTAGGAACATATGATACGTCAGCTTATGGTAGAACAGTTGGTCGAACAGAGTGACTCATAACCATTTGGTGTTGACAGAAACAGGAATTGTAACGTCTGTCATTACATGATGGTAGAGAAATTTGCCTTAACGATAATCAAAGATATATATTTGTGATTATCGACCGAAACCTCAGTTTCAAGCCAAACATTATGGATATCATCAGAAAAGCCACAGTGACCCAATTTTCGTTAAAAAAGGTCATCTGAGAGCGGTAGTGGCTTCCGTCGTAAATACTTTACTGTTGTCAGCCCAATTCTGATCTACGCCATTGAGGCACACAGAAAGTCTATGCTATCCCTCTGATGTTATTCAGGACACCTTTCGCCTGATGCCACTGGATTTTTAGGCAGGCAATTGACATCAACGTCAGCAATCCGAATAGATCACCGCGATGGATCACCAGCCCATATGATTATATGCAATAATTTAAGGAATATGTGGCAATCCACATTGGAAGTAGACTACTCGACATCCAATTATGCCTTCGAGAGAAATGTTATTCTCATATTCCTGACATTCAGGATTCCGGAAGTAATAGAAGATATTTCAGCTTCTACACTGTGGATCTACATCTAGCAGAAAGGCTAGCAGGTCATAGTCAGCACAGTCATGGCAATCGTGGAATTTGTGCTCCTTCAGTGACGCAAAATCATTTCCGTTCCAAATCTTCTATCACCATCTACTCTGCCAGTTAGGCGGCTATAGAATCTCTGGAATCTACATACCTGACTTCAAAAACTGCCCACAACTGCCGTGCATCTCTAAATAAAATGGACAAACAATTTGAAATCCTTTTTAGAAGAGAATTCACAGTCCAGGTTATGATGGACTGGATGAGCCGGCGATATTGGTTACAACCTAATCTATGTCGCATGTTCGTGTGGGTCTTTCTGCGTACCAGCTCATGCTTGGCAGCGCAACCTTCAGACATGCAACTGATAGATGGTCTGGAGGCAAAATTCACAGGTATGGCCAAGTTATGACTTGAATGGTTAGTATAACTTGATATCCACTCCTAAACAGGACATATTTATGATAATAAAGTAGCTGAATAAAATCACTAGACACTGGTTGTAGGGTCAGTCGCTTAGACTTGGAATCTCAGTCCAAGATTACTGCAGAAGCTGTGGGGGTAAAGATGAAGACGATATCGTCGAAAATCTTATAGGTTTCCATGCGGCATTTTGTGTAAGTAAGAGGCAAAATTTAGGATCTCAAGCTGAATAATTTCAGGTTCGTTTGTGGAGCAGAAATCGATTCGGCAGGGACTAATATATATATCTCTGGAACTACGGTAGGGGTATTATATGGCTTGAATGTCCCTCAAACACACCAGGGATCTAATTTTGTATGACGACAATCGGCCAAAGGATACCGTAATGTCGATAATGTTGGATTATAGACCATTTAAAATATCTGCGTTCATAAAACTTCTCTACCGACAAAACCGATTTCGTTACTTCAATAATTAGCCCCCAGACAACTTTACATGTTCAATAAAGGGGTCGTAGCATGTCTTCCTGTGGTATCACAACGGTCCTCTTTGGAATATGTGTGTCAATAGCCACTTCTAAATAACGTACCCTAATCGAAGGCAGAGGACTGCGTATACGTAATATTAAATAATTAAAAGTACTTATACGTCACATCGTACCTAGTAGCTATTTTTTCAAACCCTATGTTCATATCAATCTGAACATAAATACGCAACATTTTTTTTATAAAATTAGTGAGTTAATAACACATTTCAGAATTAAAAAGGGCATGCTTTCACAACATGGACTCCTGTGGTATCACAACTGTCCTCATTGGAATTAGGGTGTCACTTCTAAATAGTCTGTCCTAAGGCTGAGGAATGCGTATACGTAATATTAAATAATTTAAAGTACTTATACGTCAAATCGTACCTAGTACCTATATTTTGAAACCCCATATTCATATCAATCTGCAATCAAACATTCGCAAATTTTTTTTAATAAAATTTTTTTTTTTAAATAAACACAGGCCTTCAAATATTTACACGGTTTAAGATTTGTATTAATGACTTCTTTATACTTCTAGTTTTCGTAAAAAAAAAACTTAAAATACAATACTCCCTTCTCTGCTGTTTTGTCTGACAGACGTCAGAAGTAAACATACAAATTTCCTTTAAAGTTGCATGAAAACACTTTGTCATTTTCAATATTTGCAAATTAATTTAAAACAAAACAGTTTTTAAATCCCTACACTCTCTACCGCCTCGAATCAAATCTTAATACATTTTATTTATATTTCCATGGAATGTCCTTTTTAATTTATTTTCCAGGACAACAATTGATCAATTAAAATCCAACCGCCAAAGGCGACAATAGTAGCCAGCAATGAGTGGTCCAATGAGAATGCACTCAATAGATGAGGCCAAAGATGATAGCGACGACGAATATGGGGGATGAATGGCTATATGTTGAAGATGATAAGGACAATGTTATTATGTTCCTACCACTGCTGTCAGATTCTTTCTATTTTTCTTTTGGTCCTTGAGGCAACAAATTATAAAGTGAGGGCCATGGCCCGTTTCTGCTGCCTTCATTTTTCATTCATCCGTGACAAAGTGAAGTGTCGATAAATGATTTTTGTCACGAAGAATAAATACTAGAGTGCGTGATGGTGTTGTAGAGTTTGGAATTATAAGCGATTTATTTGTACATAAGTATCGGTATAGGCAGTCAGTGACAGACGGCGGCTGAGGCGGCATGAACAAATGAATGACAGAACGAACAACATCTTCTTTAATATTGGCAAAGGCTCCGAACCTCAATTTATTCTTGTGAAGCAAATCGATGACGTTGTTGTTGTCTCGGACAAAAAGGATAACATCAACAGAAGCAACAAGAATGCGAGGGACGATAGCTGACAAAACATATATGGCACAGGACAAAAATATACATCACAAAGAGAAAGGAAATCGAATGAATTAACCTTACATGTACCCTCGTATTCTCTCTCTCTTTCTCTCTCTCTCTCTATCTGTTGTCCACAACATAATGTTTGTTTTAATATTGCCAGGCATCAAGTGAGTAGTGGAAAGGATTTCCTTGCTAAACGAACAATAGATACAAATTTGATAACAAAAATCGATGTTTCTTCATAACGATTGTGATTTGAGGAAAAGGCACGTTTATTTATTGAATAACAAGACTCTGAGTGATTTATAATGGTAATAGTTCAGGCAAGAGTCCATAAAAGCTGATACTTTTTAGCAGCCAGCAACAAACTGGAGCAGATTATATGCAAATAACATGCAAAGGCTCAGCATTTCAAATCGCGGAAGCTGCTATAAATAGAATGGAATGCACGGAGGAAAGAGGTCGTAAAAACGCTCATGATAAGGTGAGTTTATAGAGTATAAATTGTACTTTTTTATAATATATTGAAATATTTGTTTAATCAATAAAATCTATTTAAAACCCCTTCCCCCACAGCTTTAAATTTTGCACAACTAACATTATGAACCAAGTTCAGACAAATATACATATGGAAATGGAGATGGCTGAATCTGAGCTGTTTTCTTTATCAAGACTCCTGACTACCATTGAAATCTTAAGAACATCTTAAGAACATTAACAGCCACTTCCAAATATCCTAGCCCAAGACTGAAGACCGCGTATACGTAGTATTAAATAATTAAAAGTACTTATACGTCATATCGTCCTTAGTAGCTACTATATTTTCAAACCCTATATTCATATCAATCTGGAAACAAACATGCAACATTTTTTTAATTAATTTTTCTATTCCTTTCAAAATCCCTTCATTAACTTTATCCAACCAACAACCGTAACATTATCTATTGTCAGAAAACGCAGACCCATATGTCACGTTTGTGGCCTCAACAACATCTCACAGTGCAAGTCAATTTTTACCGGAAAAAAAATTAGTGGAGTTTTTTAATCCCTTCCAAAGCTCCGGGAACTTAATTTTAAACAACATCCAAATTTAAATCGCCTCACTAATGCATTACAGTCTTAAATACTTATACAGCTGCTCGGTCACTTTTCCATCATCAGGTTTATTTTATGCAAGAACCTTTTAATACATTCCTTGAAATATCATCGTTTAGCCGCTTCAATAGATTGCCAGACAGCAGACTCAGACAATCATCCGACTGTGAGTCCACATAGCAGTCACTACAAAAATTCTATTGAACAATGACAGAACCTTCAACCCATTTGTGACATACATATTGAGGTTTTGGTTGTTCCACCTAAAATCTTACGTATAGATTAACTTTTCAACGACCACACAAATGCTCTCATGTCAAACCAAAGGACTTAAGACCAATCTGTCTATCATCCTTTGTTCTTAAGACATTTGAAAGGTTACTGAACATTCATGTTCGAAGTAATCTTCCACAGAATCTACTATCGAGTTCTCAGCATGCCTATATCAAGCAAGGGCAGGTCAATTGAGACGGCTCTCCACTCTATAGTCAGCATAATAGAGAACTCTCTTGAGAATAAGGTCTTCGCTCTGGGGACCTTCCTGGACATCGAGGGAGCCTTCAATAACATTCAACCTTCGGCGATTATTAGGTCGTTACAGAATCTAGGAGTCGACAGCTTAGTGACACGCCTAATTGGGAAGCTTCTGGTAGATAGATCCGTCAAAGCTGAATGGGGTGGTGTTACAATTGCTAGGAACGTTAATAAGGGGGCAGTTCTGTCTCCACTATTATGGTTAACTTCTGTCAATGAACTGCTTCTTGAATTGGACAGGCCGAATGCCAGGTCTTTGCCCATGGCGATGATATTGCTATCATCTGTACGGGTAGAAACCTCAATTTACTTAGCATGAGTACAACCAGCCTACTTAGTCTGATTTCAAACTGGACCGCTAACAACGGACTATCACTTAACCCACTTAAAACCGAGCTTATATTGTTCTCTGGGTAATATAAAATACCCGAATTTGAACTGCCTTCAGTTAATGGGGAGCAATTACAGTCGACGGAAAAGGTCAAGTATCTGGGAATAATTCTCAACAGAAAACTGTCTTGGAAACCGAATGTGGAGAAGAGGGTGAAAAGGGCGTCTGTTGCTCTTTACTGCTGTAAAGGGGCGATAGGAAAGCGCTGGAGACTGTCTCCTAAGATCACCGTGTGGATTTATACGGTAATAGTCAGACCAATACCAAAAGAAATAAATTCTGAATTCCTTGATGAAAATTCAAAGATCAGTACTGATTAGCGTTAGTGGGGCAATGGGCACGACGTCAGCCACTACACTTAGTGCTATCCCGAATATCTGTACTCCTGATATCAGTGTATTTCAGGCGGAAATTACCGCCATGCTGAACTACTGAAAAGTAGTGTCACAACCCTCCGGAGAATATGTATCTACACAGACAGCCAGGCTGCCATAAAATCCCTGGAAGCCATGTTTGATACGTCTCTGACGATGAAAGAATAACACTTATCACTTAGGGTGATGGCAGAGTATTTCGACATCAGGCTCATCTGAGGACCGGGACACAGCGACATTACAGGCAATTGCGTAGCGGATGCGTTAGCTGGACAGGGTACTACGGTACAGGTTCTTCCGGCAAAAGAAGGTGTTAGTATGCCAATCTCTTCCTGCCCTTTGCAGACCAGGCAGTGGGCCGAGAATATATTCAAGGACAAGTGCAGACTTACTTCAACTTGCAGACAAGCCAGGGTTCTCCGGCCACAGGTGGACAGGAAGAGGACTAGGCAAATATTTAACTTGCCGATGACACAATGACAGGAACACTTACGGGACATTGTTTTGTAGGAAAACACGCCCTAAGATTGGGACATAGAAACTCCACTCTCTGTAGAAGCAGCATGGAAGAGGATGAGGAAACGACGAAACACCTTCTCTTGGATTGCCCTGCTCTGGCAGGACTGAGAAGTAGGATATTCGGAACACATTTAGTTAGCACCGTAGCCCTAGAGGATATTCATTCAAAGGGCAAATTAGCTAGACGACTAGTCAATAGTTTGCTATAGAGGAAACTGCAGGTATCACAAGGGGCTTCTTTAGCCTAAGTGTGCTAAACAGCGTACTGTCTTGCAGCCTTTTTAACCACCCAACCAACCAACGACCACACTGACAAGTATATATGTCCAATGGTTTTTGGCCTCTATAATTTCTCAGGTAATAGGTAGAGCGAATATGTCTATTAATGATTTAGAGAAGAGGGTTGGGGCAACTATAGCGACTTGTCCTCTAGGAGCTTTCAAAGTAGATCGAAACGTGGTTCCAATACAAGGGATGCAACGGGTCAAACATATGGCGCACATGGTAGTGTTGCGTTCATTCCTTAACTTTCAAATTATGTACGGTCGAATTTCTTCCTGCCTACATGAACCGAACGCATGGCTGGAAATTATGTTTTCCATTAGGCAGAAATGCACCAACAACTAAATCCAAAAAAAAAACAAAATCGCTTCGGCCGGTTAAGATGATGTCAAAACCATATTTATACTTTCTACATTCTTCTTCGCCAACACAGCGTATGAGTAATATTTATTTGTATCAACATGTATCGCGACTCGGGGCACTGGTGCGTATGATTATTCGCAATGACAGAAATTTCTGTGTTGACTCAACGCTGCGGCTTACTTTTACACAAAGATAACGTTAAGGATAAAGACGAATTTTGTACAGGGTGGTACAGAATCAGTTGTATGGTTTGAATTCTTTATAATATTTTATTTCAGCAATAATTTTTAGTTTTGAGACAAATTTATTTGGCACGCTTTACCACAAGTGGTAGCCATTTTTTGCTACATTTAAGTTCAGTAAACATGGAGACCAATGTACATCGTTTGTGCGTGAGACACCCGAAGTACGTGCCACAGCATTTTGTTGGAACAACAATGTTGGAAGGTTTCCACATATCAGTTGTTTTTAAGATCGAGGAAACATTTAAATTCGAAAAAAATATATTTGTCAATTATCCATTCAGGCAATACACCGCACCAAACAGTTCAATTAAGTTGGTGTTATTGTGTCCCCGGATATAATTATGGCCATCGTACTGTGGGGCCTTAGCCTGAAAAGCGTGAAAAAAATCAAAAACAAAACTTAAAAATCGAAGTCAAAAAAATTTACAGCAACCTTTAGCAAAATTAACGAATATATCGGATAATGAATTCCGCTCAAATTAAGAATCCGACAAGTATTTTGAAATTGTATAAAAATTATAAATGGGACAGCCCCTCAAAGTTGCCATAAATTTCCATCTGCAACAAAGGGCGCAAATTTAAATATATAAGTAAATATGTCCTCTTTCGAAATGAATCGTAGACAAACTATACAACCGATCATTATACTTTTGCTGTCTATGGAAAAGTATATTAATTTACAATGTAATAGAATAAATAGAGGGTTCCTACATTGTTTACAGTTTCAAAAAGAGCAGTTTTACAAACACACTAGGTTTGATTAATTTTTTCAACTTTGAGAGAATAGAACTAAAAAAGCGACAGCTTGTTAAAGGAGATATTACTTAAAGACGATTTATTATTCTATACTCTAACTAATTGACTTAAAATTGGCTGCTCGATCTTGCCCGTTTACATGATAAAACAATAATACTGCAGCATCACCGCAACAAAAATATACTGCAGGTGGTGGAAGAAGAATAACGCACAATAGGTATTTTGTTTTGGGTATTTTGTTTTGTTCCAAACCTAAAAACAGGCAATCCGTCTGGCTCGTCCGTGGAATTTTAAAAATTTCTGTTACTACCACTAAAAAATTTTCTCAGAAATTGAAGACAATGAAATGCTGAAGTCGGAGTAGTGTCGTGTCTAGCCAAAATGGACTAAAATGCACCCATGATATTCTTCTTCGACCACATAGCGTATGAGGAATATTCATATGTATACCAACATGTATTGCCACTCGACCACTGGAGCGAATGATTACTCTCAATGACAGAAATGTACGATTTGGCTCAACCCCAATAAGGCTACACCGCGAGCTACTTTTGTATAAAGATAAAGTTAAGAATACTTCCATACTTACTTATTTAGGTGGCCACAATCAGCCAAAGGGGGTCAAGGGTCTCACAAAATGAGTATAACATGTTCCTAGCACTGTTTTTGCTCGTTGCGTCAGCACAATCGATTGCTGAGATGAAAATAAACTTCAATTATTTGGGTATGTTCTTCGATAGTGTAGAATTTCATATTAAATTCTCCAAGTCTTGTTAACTAAATGCTGCAAAAATACAGGAAAAATAACAATTAATCAAGCTATAATGCAGTCAAACCTTACATCAAATTCTGCCCCACCATGTATTAATGATTGCGTCTTAAACTCCGGTTTTTCTTTAGTATTTTAAATGACAAAAGTCATTGTCCTTACTGAATTGCCTGAATAATGGAAAAAATCACCCAACCATATGGGATACAGCTGTTGCGTCAAATATACGGTGACAGACTGAAAGGACCTTAGGAAAACTTTTCCCAAAACACATTGAATCTTTCGTTGATGCACTGTTAAATTTCGTATATGATTGGATCTATAGTTTGTTTATATTCTAAATGGTGCCCCAATAAACTTACACGATTTAGTTTAAGAATAAAACGCAGATTTGTTGACCCAGAAGTGATATTTTTAATGCATTTCAAGGTGAACATGTTCTGATTAGTATAAAAGAAAAGTATCTAGCGAATGCACCCACGGCTCTAATGACATGACCTTGATTGGTTAGTTGGTTGGTTGAAAAGGCTGCAAGACAGCACGCTGTCTAGCATACTTAGGCTAAAGGAGCCCATTGTGATACCTGCAGTTTCCTCCATAGCAACTATTGACTAGTCGTCTACCCAATTTGCCGTTACATTGAATTTGTCTATAAGGCCTACCGGAATATCCTGTAGGGCTACGGTGCTAACTAAATGTGTTCCGAATATCCCACATCTCAGTCCTGCCAGAGCAGGGTAATCCAATAGAAGGTGTTTCGTCGTTACCTCGACCTCTTCCATGCTGCATCTACAGAGACTGGAGTTTCTATATCCCAATCTTAGGGCGTGTTTTCCTACAAGACAATGTCCCGTAAGTGTTCCTATCATTGTAGATAACCTGCCTCTCGGCATGTTAAGTAGTTGCCTAGTCCTCTTCCTGTCCACCTGTGGCCAGAGGACCCTGGCTTGTTTGCAAGTTGAAGTAAGTCTCCACTTGTCCTTGAACATATAATCGGCCCACTGCATGATCTGCAAACGGCAGATAGGGCAAAACAAGTATTTCAAGTATCGAAAGATGCATTGCATGTCTAGGTTTTTTAAAGCGGTGCAAGAAATACTTCACTCCATCTGATCTTCTTAATATCTACACCACCTACATCAGGCCAAAGATGGAATATAACTGCCATATATGGGCAGGTGCTCCTAGGACTTGTTAAAGATGACGTAACGTTCACTGAACCGGTTGATAAAGCCAACCTCCTGGCTGAAATGTTTGCAAAGAACTCTTCCTTGCCGGATAGCAATCAGCCACTCCCAATGATCAATTACGTATCTTGCTCCAAGCCCAAACCACTTTTGCGAACACGAAGAGTTAAAATGGTTCTTGCAAATCTCGTGATAAATAAATTCCCCGACTGATTTCACGTGTCTAGGCTTTTTAAAGCGGTGCAAGAAATACTTCACTTCATCTGATCTTTTTAATATCTCCACTACCTACATCAAGCCAAAGATGGTATAAAACTCCCATATATGGGCAGGTGCTCCTAGGATATCTTTGGAGCTTCTCGACCACGTCCAGAGGAAAGCGACAGTGTTGATAGGGGCCAGAAGAGTATCCAACTCTATTGCCTCCCTTGAGCATCATCGAAAAGTGGGTTGCGTGTCGATGTTCTATCGATACTTCCACGGTATGTGTTCCTCGGACATTCGTCAACTTATGCTAGAAGTGAGGATATTTAGCCGAAGTGCACGGCTTTCATCGGAAGGGGATACCAGTAGTATCAGATCAAAGTTGGACGAGCAAGTAGGATATGGGGTACATTCACCTGACCTAAATATAAATACCTCCTTCAAGCTGCCTGATCACTGTAAGTTATTTCAAGCGCAAATTACCGTCATACTGGAGGTTGCTGAACTACTGAAAAGTAGTGTCACAACCCTCCGGAGAATATGTATCTACACGGACAGCCAGGCTGCCATAAAATCCCTGGAAGCCATGTTTGCTACGTCCCTGACGGCGAGAGAAAGCCATTCATCACTTAGGGTGATGGCAGAGTATTTTGACATCAGGTTCATCTGGATACCGGGACACAGCGACATTCCAGGCAATTGCGTAGCGGATGCGTTAGCTAGACAGGGCACTACGTCACACGTTCTTCCGGCAAAAAAAGGTGTTAGTATGTCAATCTCTACCTGCCGTTTGCAGATCAGGCAGTGGGCCGATAATATGTTCAAGGACAAGTGGAGACTTACTTCAACTTGCAAACAAGCCAGGGTCCTCTGGCCACAGGTGGACAGGACGAGAAGTAGGCTACTACTTAACTTGCCGAGACGCAGATTATCCACAATGATAGGAACACTTACGGGACATCGTCTTGTAGGAAAACACGCCCTAAGATTGGGACATAGAAACTCCACTCTCTGTAGATGCTGCATGGAAGTGGACGAGGAAACGACGAAACACCTACTCTTGGATTGCTGTGCTCTGGCAGGACTGAGCAGTAGGATATTCGGAACACATCTAGTTTGCACCGTAGCCCTACAGGATATTCCTGTAGGTCTTATAGACAAATTTATTGAAAAGGCAAATTGGCTGGACGACTAGTCAATAGTTGCTATGGAGGAAACTGCAGGTATCACAATGGGCTCCTTTAGATTAAGTGTGCTAGACAGCGTGCTATCTTCCAGCCTTTTCAAACAACCAACCAACCAACACGGCTTTCCAGGAACTCTCATCCGTTTTTTATCGAGTGGACGGATGATCGCCCTACACAGAATAGAGAAAATTTGTTCTTCCCTCCTTGCAGTCCGTATGTGGTATAAACTTCCGGCTGGTGTATTTCTCATCAATTGTAACAAACAAAAAAAATTGTAACAAACAAACTAAAAAAAGTATACGTGTATCGGCGTTTTGCCAGATCTGATCAAAATTTTTGTTTAGGGCGGGTCAAAGTTTCCTCCCCTCGGAACTTTCTTGTAACAAATCGGCATGCAAAATTGTGTGTTCCTTACTTCTGAGGTACAAAATATGTTCAGAAGTTTTATAGAAAAGATTCAGATAAACATTTTTGTGGAACAAATTAACCCTCTAACTGTCACGTATAACCATAATTTTTACTTTTTTTTGAAAACTCGCAAAAAACTGCTCCAAAATGACGGGGGGCATGGTCAAAATGTTCCACAAAAATGATCGCCATAAAATTTCACCATACGTGTCCGAACACTCGAAAACAGAAATCTTAGCCCAAGTGCTAGATAAAAGATGAAATATGACAAAATTCATTATATTATGTTCATTATTAACCCTTAGAAGGCAGATAGTTTTTGCTTATTATCTACCACTTGGGCTAAGATTTGTGTTTTGGAGTGTTCGGACACATATAGTGAAATTTTATGGCGATCATTTTTGTGGAACATTTTGACCACGCCCCCCGTCATATTGGAGAACATTTTTACGAGTTTTCAAAAAAACTAAAAATTATTGTTATACGTGACAGCTAGTGGGTTAATTTGTTCCACAAAAATGTTTGTCTGAATCTTTTCTATAAAACTTTTGAACATATTTTGTACCTTAGAAGTAAGGAACATACAATTTTGCATGCCGATATGTTACAAGAAAGTTCCCAGGGGCGGAAACTTTGACCGGCTCTAAGAAAATTGTGATCAGATCTGGCAAAATGCCGATACACGTATATTTTTTGTCGACCTTTCTACCGGAATCCGTTGACAGAACCCCAAATTTTTTCTTTTTTTTTTTGCTGTCGCACAGTGTTATCCCTATTTGTTATCTATGACTAAAAGTTCGATGTGAACCATTTTGAACCTACTCAAGAAATAAAGCCTACACCGAGGATAACGCTTTGAAACAAAAAAAAAATAATATAATTTTACGTCATTGACATAGAGGCTTTTCTTCATATAACTTATACTTTGTTAGTTGTTTATTAATCTGGCCAACCAAGATCATGCAGCCAATGCATATAATCGAAGTTGAAATCTGTTCGTAACCTGACTGTTAAAAAGTAATGTTGCCATATCTTTATTAACACGCTTGCCATTCTGAAATGCGTTTCGTTTTAAAATGTGTGTTAATTTTAAAATGTATTTAATTTTAAATATTAATCAACTCATCGAACCCCAACTGCTGCACCACCAACTTTTATGACATTGATCCTGCAACATTTGTTCCATGCTTTGCATCAACTGTTTTTGTCTACAATTTATTCACTGTATATCCTTTCCGTACGGAAACATTTAGTAACACCTTTGGGCATCACCATCATCATTGACATCAGCAGCATTATCATCTTCCACATAGCACCCTAGGATCAATTACTCGCACATCCTCCAAAAAAAGGCATTGGCCCCAATCTATACAATTGAATTTGAAATCTGTTGCACCAACCAAAATAGCCATTTCCATGGAATTTTTGACAATTTTTTTTTTGTTTTGGTTTTTAATAACTTTTTGCTCCTGTTGGCTTTCTATACATTGCAGCTATTTTTTTTCCACTATGTGTCAACCTTTTTCCATTGGCATTTTACATACAAAATTTTGTCACTAGATCTAATTATGGTTTCCTCTTTCGTTATTGAGTATAAATGTTAAACATCCGGTTTAATGTTATTATTCAATATTTCATCTCTACGGTGATGATGACACAGTCATTGGTTTCCTTTTGCCCCTGCAATGGTTTTTGATGGTGCTGCTGCCGCTGCTGCCAGCACTTGACAAAGTGACCGTTTCCCGGAGTTGCAACAGAAACAAAGTTATATTAATGACGATAGCAACACCCCAAATACCCTACCTAACCCATTCCTCCCATCAACAGTATATCCAGGTCTCTGAGTTTCGCTGTGGGGGTTGGATGTTTGTGTTGTTCCCGGTTGCAAGTAACTACAACTTTTCGCTTTTTTTTCATTTTTTTGTTTTACTGAGTCGAGTTAACGCTTTAAACAAATAAGCGCAAAAAAACATTGAAATGTCTTCATTGGACAAATGACTGAAATATGGATGAAAGGACAGATGGACGGATGGGTAGGACAGACGGGACGGCCAGACCTTCGAGTGGATAGATGGATAGATAAATGATGGTTGCTTGGGTACGGCTACTTGGCTTTTATGTGTGTAAGGATATGCGGTATGCAAAAATAAAAACAGAAAAAATGGACAACCTCCTCTGAGGGTGACAACCACCACCAGTACCCGCAGCAGCAGCAGCAGCAGCAGCAGCAGCAAAAGATCAATTTTTAATTTTGTTGATTGCTTTTTGCGCTTTTCACAAAGTGCCCTCCATAAAAAAACAAAACTTTAATTTGAAATAAGAAAAAAATGCCAGCAACCTCTGACTCAGTCTGAGTGTTCAATGAAGGAGGACAATAAAGTTTTACATTTCTCCTGAGAGATTCCTACTTGTAAGGTGCCATTTAACCAATTGCAAAGTTTTGAGGGTGCCCGAGTGGTAATGAGTGATTTAAGGAAAGTACGGCAAGTAATTATGAGAAATATTCAAAAGGATTGTAAATTTAATTAAAACGCCAATAAACTTTCAATGTATTTCCAATGATTTTTTCATTAAAGATGTAAAACAATCTCAAATTAAAACGAAGCATTTATGCTGTAATTTGAACAGAAGGACATTCATAAACATTCATTCAGGTATTCAAAAAAAAGGAAAACAAATTGACATTTTTAAAAACATTTTTAAAATATCGCTAAGTATTCAAAGAGATATGACACAGACATGATATCGCTCAAAACACACAAGACAGTGGAACTTAAATAATTGCAGGTCTGAGTAGTTGATATATTTTATACATATAAGAACTCATGCTTCAATGACTTGCAAGTGGTTTCAAGTACTGATTGTCTTGGTTCGGAATTTCACTTATATTTTGCTGGTTGAACAAGTATTCTTACCTAAAAGTACACATCAATACACACATGAAATGGAAATGTACTCTAAATACTTTAAATACTTATTTAAAATATACTTTCAAACATCGACACACTGTTGTCTTGTTGAAATATAAAGCCGTATTCCAATGGCTGTTGTTTTGATTTATTTTCTACACCTACACTTTTCTCCTCTATAAAGACAGAGCAGTCCAATATTTACTCGTTTATGTGGGGTCATCAAAGGATATGTACAACCTGTAGATTACGGAAAAAGTTTGGGAAAAAAATTAAAACAATTTTAAGATTTGCATTTAATGCATTCTAAGATGATGAAGCGATTCCATTATATAAGTATGTGTGTTAGTTACATTTCTACTTATAACTACCCAAAAGTACACATAAGTAATGGAAATGTATTCAGAGTAGCTTAACTACTCATTTAAATTATGCGTTTATACATCGACACACTGTTGCCTTGTTACATTGTAAAGGCACAATTCAATGCTTCGTATATACAAATGGCACACTCGACGGTGCAATGGCTAGTGGGTGCGGCTCTTGTACATGAGAACGTGAGACGATCCCTGCTTTTACTACTTTACATTTCCTTCGACGAGGGCCACCTCGCTTAGTGATGGCGACACTATCGAGTACTTAGCTTCGAGTACTTAGTAAAAGCTTCCCAAAATACCATTCGGAACCGGTGTAAAACTGTAGGTCCAATCAGTGAGTGAAAGATTAGAAAGCACACAACACTGGTCCCTTCATGGAATGTAATGGGAATCGGTTTATTTTTTACTGTCTTACCTAGAGGGGTCAACGGACTCACAAAATGAGGATAACATATTTTTCGCAATCAGCTCCAGTTGGTAACCCCAAGCTCTTGTAGGTAATATTCCACCTGATTTTTCCAGCGAAGTCTTGGTCGTCCTATATTTCGATATCCTTCGAATACGTCTTTGAATACCCTTCGCACTGGTTCAATTAGATTCATTCTACTGACATGGCCTAGTCAGCATAGCCGCGCTACAAAGTGGCGCTACAAATAATTTCGGCCGTGGTTTATCCGTCATCGATGTAATCAGTAATGTTTCATCAGCATGCGATATGACCCAGGATACTACGCTATAAAACAAGACAGGCTGTATAAAGAGTCTGATATAGTTGAGTCTTTGTTCAGAGAGTCTTCTCTGTGAAGAGCTTGCTTAGTGCGAAATGTCACCTGTTTGAAAACACAATTCTCCGTTTGATTTCTAGGCTAACGTTATTGCTTCTGTTCTGTAAATAAGTTCGTCCACGACCTCGAAATTATAGCAGTTATAAACGTTCACGTGGTTCAATGGCTAGTGTGCGCGGCTCTTGTCCATGAGAAGTTTGATTCGAGCCCTGCTCTGATCAACTTACATTTCGTTCGACGACGGTCACCTCGCTTAGTGATGGCGACACTATCGAGTACTTAGCCATGGAAAAGATTCTCAAAATTCCGTTCGTAACCAGTGTAAAACTGTAGATCCCAATCAGCGAGAGTAAGAACTAGAAAGTGCACATCTCACTGATTGTGAGAAGCTCTCCTCAATCCTTCCATGGGATGGTATGGAACACCATATTTTTTTTTCAACGTTCAGCCTTTCCTGCAGCGTTGGATGTTCTGCTTGGCGAAGTCATTAATTTTGTCTTGTTCTCGTTTATCAGCATACGTGAACATCATGTGGCTTTTGCTGCTGATAGTTTTGTTCGTGTTGACTGCAGCTTTTCTCACGATGATGTCTATTAAAATGTTGAAGAGATCGCATGATATGGTGTCGCCCTCAGTGAGACTTCGCAGCGTACTAAATGGTTCGGTGAAATCTTTACCAATCCATACTGAGGATTTCCTATCGGTCATTGTCATTCTACACTGGCCTGTCAACTTGCAGGAAACCCATGGTCCGACATGGCTTGGTCCAGTTTTCCCCGAATCGGACTAACGATGGCAGCCTTATAATCTACAAAGAGGTGATTTGTTTTGCGTGGATTTTCTCCAAGATTTGTTGAAATGTGACTATTTGGTGAATAGTTGAATTTCCAGGCCTAAAGCCTGCAACAAACAGCTTTAGTCTTTCCCACAATACGCTCGAGATGACTTTTTATGCTTATTCCAATGCTTATTCCAAAGGCTTATTCCACGATAATTGATATTCCACATATACTCGGGTCGCCTTTGTTAGAAATAGAACGCAGTATGCTAAGACTCCAATCGTCGGGCATGCATTCGTCTAGCCAAATATTGCATACGAGTTGAAGCTGAACCCTTTCCAACTCAGTGCCGCCAGCCTTAAACAGCGCAGCCAGTAGTCTCTCAGCACAAGCTGCTTTATTGTTCTTATGCCGGAAAATTGCAGTTTAAACTTCGCTTTGGCTAGGAGGGTGGCAGTCGACACCATCATCCTGTTCTTGCTCAACACCCTATTCTGTAATGAAGTCTCCTGGGACAAGTAAAGCAGAGAAGTGATCATCCAACATTCCCAACATACTCTGCACATCTGTGACAAGATTTCCCTCATTATCTCTATAAAACGGTGCCCTGATCCATGGACGTTGGGTTGAGATTTAACTTTTTGGTAGACATTACGGGCCTCATTCTTCCTTGTATAAATATCAATTTTCTCACTCTCGCGCTTTCTCCACACACCTGTTTGGTCTTCTTAAAAAAACGGTTTTCCTCTTCTCCTTATACCGCTCTGTCGCGGCTCGCATTGCAAATGTTTGAAGCGTTGCCATACCTGCAGCGGTCTTTTCATCACGTGCTATTTCTACCGACAACTTCTCAAAAATACACACAAGTAACGGAAATGTACTCAGAGTACTTTAAATACACATTTCAAATATGCGTTTAAACATTGACACACTGTTGCTCTATTGAAATATAAAGGCTCAATCCAATGTTTCTTGCTCTGGTTAATGTTAAGAACAACAACAAAAATGTATACAAAGATAGAGCAGTCTGATACTTACTCATTTGTGTGCCACGTCAAAGCATAGGTAAAAAGTGTAAAATACGGAATAAATGGGAAGCGCATTAAAAGAATTGTTCGACCGAACTTTAATTTCAATTGTTCGAACCACCCTCAGTTCACAACTAATGGGAATATACTCAGAGTACTTTAAATACAATGGGTCTGACCCATTTTCATATATAAGTACACAAAAACAAAAATACACATGACTAGTAAAAATATACTCAGAGTAATTTAAATACATATTCAAAATAGGCGATCGAACATGGATACATTGTTGACTTATATTGAAATGTTAAGGGTCATTCCAATACCAATTGTTCTGATGCATTTTAGGAACAGACACTACTTTACTATATATAAATAGATCAGTCAAAGATTGAGCAGTGTAATACTTAGTTTGTGTGTCGTGTCAAACGATTGATGAAAAGCCAGATGATTATGGGAAAAATAAGGAAAAAATAATACATTTATTTCGCCTAATCTTCATTTTATGATGGTGAGGCTACTCCATTATATATCTGACCTATTTTCCCTTATAAGTACAGAAAAATACATATAAGTAATAGAACTATACTCAGAGTACCTTGAACATATATTTAACAAGCAAAAGTGTTAAATTCGGCTGTGCCGAATCTTTGATACCCTCCACCTTAGTGTTAACCAGCAAAATATTAAATTTTAAAAATGACCTTTTTTAAGAAAATGTACTTTTTTAAAAAAAATAAAAATAAGTTACTTGTTCACAAATGCAATTACTTGTTCACAAATGCTCACAAATGCAGGATGCTCACAAATGCTCACAATGCTCAAATGCTCACATTGAAAATGTACTTAAGAAAATGTACTTTGAAATGTACTTTGAAATGTACTTTGAAATGTACTTAATGTACTTAATGTACTTTGAAATGTACTTAAGAAATGTACATTTCTTAAGTACATTTCTTAAGTACTTAAGAAGAACTGTACTTAAGAAGAAATGTACTTAAGAAATGTACTTAACAAGAAATGTACTTAAGAAATGTATTTAATAAATGTACTTAAGAAATGTACTTAAGAAATGTACTTAATGAAATGTACTTAAGAAATGTACTTTGAAATGTACTTAATGTACTTAAAGTACTTTGAAATGTACTTTGAAATGTACTTAAGAAATGTACTTTTTTTTAAGAAAATGTACTTTTTTAAAAAAAATAAAAATATGTTACTTGTTCACAAGTAAAATAAAAAAGCATTTTTTAAAAATAAAAAAGCATTTTTTGAAGAACTGTTAAAAAAAAAAAAACAAGATGCAAAGCATTTTTTAAAAATAAAAAACCATTTTTTGAAGAACTGTTAAAAAAAAAAAAACAAGCTGGGACGAGAGTTGAACCAACAACCCTCAGACTCCAACGCGCAACCCTTTACCCATCAGGCCACAGCGACCTTAGATGAAGTGTGACAAAATTCATATAAATGTATGAACACATGAAACACATGTAAACATTCTAAAGTACTTACCTATTATAAAGAACAACAAAGATTTTCAACATGGAAATTCACCACACGGCAAAAGGAGTAGTTTAGTATAAAACTACAAAAATTAATGTGAAAATTTTATGAGTTTTTTTACGTTTCCAATCATAAAATTTTTTCCAATGGACCAATTTCGCTGATTTTCAATACCAAACTGCTCAGGAATACGTGGACCATTCTGGCCAAAAACCAAACCGCGTTATCGCCGATTGAAGTCGTGAGAATGTTTTCAACAGACGGACAGACGGACATGGCTATATCGACTCCGGTTGTTATAAGGATCAAGAATATATTTACTTTATGGGGTCGCAAAGCCTTATTTCTATATGTTACAATCAGAATGACAAACTGATATATACCCTCTATCACTTACAGTGGAGGGTATAAAAAATGCTTTCAAACATCGACACAATGTTGCTTTATTGATATGTAAATGCACATTCCGCGACTGTTGTGCGAGAGAACATGGGTTCGATCCCTGCTCTGACCACCTTAAAATTTTTTCGCTGACGTCGACACTATCGAGTAATAAGCCATGAAATAGCTTCTCAAAAACCGTTCGGAACCGGTGTAAAACTATAGGTTCCAAACAGTGAGTGAAACGTGGAAAGCGCATAGCTTAGTGATTGTGAGAAGCCCTCTCCCGTATCCCTTTATGGGATGTAATGGGAAAATATTTACTTAACTTATTTAAATGCACATTCCAATGGTAGTTGTTTTGATTCATTTTAACAGCAACAAGATTTTAATTGAATACAGAGTAGTCAAATACTTACCAATTTGTGTGTCACGTCAGCGGATAGTAAAAACTGCAGATTACTGTCAAAATAATAAACAAATTAAAAGAATTGTTGGACGCAACCGCCATTTGAAGATAGTGGAGCGACCTATTGTCTCCTATAAAATACACATAATTAATGGCAAGGTACTCCGAGTATCTTAAATACTTATTTAAAAAATTATGTTTGACATCGACACAATGTTTCCTTTATTCAAATGTAGACACATTCCAATGGTTGTTGTTTTGTTTCATTTTAATAAAAAACAAGAAACTTGCATATAAAGATAGAGTATTGAATCAATATAGATCAGTTTCCAGATGGCGAGGCTATTGCCTGTAAGCCACAAAAATACTTACAAGTAATGGGAACATACTCCGAGTACTTACAAAATTACAGCAGACAGTTGTCCGAGGCCTTCGGCCACGAACTGTCCCTGCAGGCTGTGTCAGAGACACGGCCATTAAGTTTAACGTAGAATACGCCATCCGATAAGACAGAAAATATATATAACAATAAATTCATTTGCTTATACTATTTATCATTTATTGTTATATATGTTTTCTGTCTTATCGGATGGCGTATTCTACGTTAAACTTAATGGCCGTGTCTCTGCGGCCGAAGGCCTCGGACAACTGTCTGCTGTAATTTTTATATTTACCAACGGCATTTGATTCAAGTCCGTTTAAAAAAAAAATATTATGTTCAATTTTTTTAAACTTAATTTAATTTATGTATTTTAATTAATATTTTTATTGAAATAAGTTCTGCGAATGTTGAGAGGGCCGCCCTAATATTAAAAAAGGTGTACCTTATCGAGTCTTCGCATTAGCATTCGAGCGTTGTGTGAAAGCTTTACGCTTTACAATTCAAAATTAATGTTACAACAGCTTTATTGAAGCTTTCGCAAAAAAGCTTTATTACGTTAGCTTACTGTTTGTTTCACTTTTTACTAGATACATGTTGCCAAGCAACATTAGCTTGCTGTTCGTTTCACTTCTTACTAGATACATGTTCCTAAGCAATGTTGAGCAACGAAAAACACTCAACCAAACACCACACAGATGTTTGAGTGTATGTGTTTAAACAATTTTTATTTGAGAAATTAAAATACTAGAAATATATCAACCAATATGAAATGTATATCAAACGAAAGATAACATCTTCATTTACCTACAAAAAAAATTTTAAAAAAATTCATCTAGCCGTTTCCTCAAATTCAATGAAATAAAGATTACAACAATAAAAACCTGACATGACTCCTCATACCGTAAGGTAAGACGTATTCTACGTCAAAACTTACACAGAGTATTTAAAATAGGCGATCAAAGACAAGCACATTGTTGCCTTATTGAAATGTTAAGGCGCATTCAAATGGTTGTTGTTTTGATTAATGTTTAGAACAACAAGAAATTTCTGAAAAAAAAACAGAGTATTCTAATACTTACTCCTATGTGTTCCGCGCCAAAACTTAGGTAACAACTAGAGATTACTGATTACTCAGTTCTACCTCTAACCACACATAAATAGTGGAAATGTACTCACAGTTCCTTAAATACATGTTTAAAAAATGCTTCCAAACATCGACACAATGTTGCGTTATTGAAATATTAAGCCACATTCACATTGTTTTTTTTTTTGGTTAATACTAAGAACAACAACAACGTTCTGTAAAAAGAAAAAATATTCTAATACTTAACCATTCGTATATCACGTAAAAAGTTAGGTAACAATTGCCGATTACGGAAAAAAATTAGAAAAAATTATAACAAAAAAAACACAATTTTTCAACCCAACCTCCATTTTGAGATTGCAGGGCCACTGCATTATATATTTGACCCATTTTCATCTATAAGTACAAAAAATACACATAAGTAACTACAATGTACTCAGAGTACTCTAAATACTGATTCAAAATATCATCGTTCAAACATCGACACACTGTTGTGGTTTTTGAAATGTATAAGTATATTGATTAGAATTGGTATAAATTAGCCCGATTATTTCTCCACAAAGTTGAAGCATTGTCAAACTTTCTTATTAGTGCCCCATCAAACGATGGGTAAAACAATCAGCTGATTGCGGGAAAAAATAAATACATCCAGTCATCCAGGACCTGGCGATGTCTCAAAAGATGACTATGTAGATGTTTGTTACGGAATAAACAATAACGAAAGTGCAAAGTGCGACGGGCACACGTACAGTGGTTCGGAATCGATTCCATTCGGCTAAAATTCAATATGTTTGATCTACACCATTTCAAATTGAAATTGTAAAAAATGTCAATTTATTTCTGAAAAATATCAAGAAAAATTTGAAAATTATATTTGAAATTTAAAATAAATTAATTGGACTTTAAAAGTTCTATCCGAAATTTGAAATAGATCAATTGAAATTTGAAAAACATCACTTGAAATGTAAAAAACATCGATTGAAATTTGAAAGACATCAATTGAAATTTAAAAGACATCAATTGAAATTTAGAACACATCAATTGAAATTTAAGATTTCCAAAATTTTTCTGTTTTAGATTTTTAAAGTTCAATTGATGTCTTTTAAATTTCAATTAATATTTTTTAAATTTCAATGGACACGTTTCAAACTCCAATTAATGTATTTTATATTTTAATTGTTGTGTTTCAAAGTTCAATTGATGTTTTTTAAATTCAATTGATGTATTTAAAAATTCAATTGATGCGTTTTAAATTTCAATTGATTTCTTTAAAATATCAATTAAATTCTTTTAAAATTCAATTGGTGTCTTTTTTAAGTTTCAATTGATGTATTTCAAGTTTCAAACAGAATTTTTAAATTTCAAATGATATATTTCAAAAATTCCAATAGTATTTTTAAATTTCAATTGATTTTTTTTTCAAATTTCAATTGGAAATGTTGTAGTAAACATTTTTAAGTCCTTCATGGGATGTGATTTGTTTACCTCCTTCGTGTATATTCCTGTTCGTTCATAATAAACGATTTTCTTTATTTGCTGCAAAAGTAAATTATGACAATTTTGGGGTAAAAAAAAAGTTCGTTTCAAAGTATCAACATGACACTAAATAGCAAACGATATATATTTTGGGCAGAACAAATATGTTTCCGCTATAGGGATCACTAAACGTTTATCTATTCTCTTTCTGCTTCGCCTGTATTCTGGTTAGAAGAAACTTAAAAGTTTATTTAAGAAATTTCCCTTAAATATTTTAAATTTAAGCTTTTTTCAAAAAAAAAAAAATAAAAAATTCTTGGCGATGCCAACAACTTAACGCCGACAAATTTTATATAAATTGTTTAAGTCTGATATTTCCCACATAAAAATTACATTTTTATTTGCCACATATTTCACAGAATCCTCGGATGTGTAATAAAAACAGAACGAAAAATCTGTCTCAGATTCATGTTGATATTAGATTCCTCTTTATTTCGCATACATACGAACCATCATGTCAACAGTACAGTGGGCCTAGCCACCCAGCCAGTGTGCACAATAATCATCATATATATTAGGAATGACCTGACCCCCAACTTCCCATTAAAGACAGGCAAACGAACCAACACCACCACGACCGCATAGTTTACGATTTATTTTCTAATTACACTCGGTGATATTTAAAACCTCGGGAATCATGTTTAATGTCTTTCGTTTGCTATTTTTACGTTCCGTGTTTTATTTAACACCTCCTGATCCAGAAGTGGAGGAAATGGAGGGCGACGACAATGATGAGGACGACGACATGTTGCTACTGTCTTGTAGCTGCTCCGGCTCCGTTGTTGTTTCCTTGTTTTGCTTATCCATTGTTGCTGCGTTTGCTGGGTGGTAGTGTCGCTCTTAACGTTGCTAAGGATTAACCTTAACAAAAGATTAGAAATAATTTAATGGGGTATAATAAAAAGCAATGCTTAATATAATTTAATTAATTAAGTCAACACGAATGTCTCCAACATCCAGGACAATTCTCCAGCCCACTTCGAATCAGGAGAGCATCGCTTGCTCACTCGCTATCACCCAATAAAGGTTGTGCAGGCTCGGCTGGCGATTACATACACAAATGTGTGCGAGTTTTGGCACAGAGGAACAGACACTTACAATGCCATTCCTTCGTGTATACTCAAGCATGCACTTATATACGTACGTATATCCCGCAAACACATACATATTGTGTATGTATGTATGGATTGAATAGTGTGCATGATAGGGAAGACAGGGCAGGTAGGGTGGACATGATTTTATATCAATTCTTGGTTTGCCGCTGTTTATCTGAGTATGTCGAGATATACTATTTCCTTCTTTAGAAAAATACATCACAGTATATGGGTCCCCTATAAACAGATATAGTGGGTTCTGCTAGGATTACTCCTTCTCCTTGACAATCACAGTGGAATTTCAGAGTTATTGTTAAAATTGTGAAATACAAACAAACGATAAAATGTCTGAAATTCCCCAGTTTTCCTATTAGAGGCTTTAGATGAAATCCTCTTCTTTGGAATCTCTATTGTCAATATTTAAACAAGATGATGTTGAAGAGATCGCATGGTAACTTTCAAAATATATTAATTTGATTTTGAAAACTATTAATTGCCATTTTTAAATATGGAACTCAAATTTATCTTTGGACCTTAAAATACATTAATTAGTTGAAATTCGAAATTTAAAATTTCTATTGGAAATTTAATACTTCTATTTGGAACTTAAAATATTTATTTGAAATTTAAAATACATCAATTACAATTTAAACTCTCTATTTGAAATTTAAAATTTGTGTTTGAAATTTAAAATTTCTATTTGAATTTCTATTTGAAATTTCTATTTGAAATTTCAAATACAACAATTGAAATGTAAACCTTCTATTCGAAATTTAAAATTTACACATGAAATATAAAATTTATATTTGAAATTTAGAATTTATATTTGATATTTAAAAATATAGTTTAAAATTTAATATTTCGTTTTGAAATTTTAGATTTCTATTTGCATCTTAAAATATCCATTAGAAATATAAAACATGTATTTGAAATTTAAAATTTCAATTTGAAATTTAAAATTTCTATTTGAAGTTTAAAATTTGAATTTGAAATTTGAAATTTGAATTTAAAACTTAATATACATCAAATAAAATGTAAACTTTACATTCGCAATTTATAATTTATATTTGAAATTTAAACTTTCTATTTGAAATTTAAAAATTATATTTGAAATTTAAAATTCATATTTGAAATTTAAAATGTTTATTTGATATTTACCATTTCTATTTGGATCTTAAAATATCTATTTGAAATTAAAAATTAAAAATTTTTATTTGAAATTTACCATTTCTATTTGGAACGTAAAAATCTATTTGAAATTTATTTTCTATTTGAAATTTAAAATATGTACATTTCAAAAACATCATTCGGAATTTGAAAGACTTCAATTGATATTCAAATTCAATTGAATTGAAATTTAAAATGTCTTAATTGAAATATAAAAGGCATCAATTGAAAGTTAAAATTCGTCAGTTGATAGTCAAAAATTGTTAACCAATTTAATATAATAGTTTTTTAAATTTCAATTTTATTAAATATCAATTGATGTCTTTTAAATATGAATTGATGTCTCTTAAATTGCAATTCATGTTTATTTTTCAATTTCAATTGATATTTTTAAAAACATCAATTGATGTACCTTAAATTTCAATTGTTGTCCTTCAATTGTTGTCCGTCGGTGGTGCAATAGTTAGTGTGCGCGGCTCTTGTACATGAGATCCTGGGTTCGAACCCTGCTCTGACCATCTTCAAAAAATTTCTTACGGCGGCGGTCACCTCGCATAGTGATGGCGACACTAGATATCGAGTATATAGCCATGAAAAAGCTTCTGAAAATACCGTTCGGAATTGGTGTAAAACTGTAGGTCCCAATCAGTGAGTGAAAACTGGAAAGCCCACAGCTCAGTGATTGTGAGAAGTTCTCCCCGGTCCCTTCATGGGATGTAATGGGAAACCATGTATGTATGTATGTAAATATCAATTTATGTATTTTATGTAAAGAATTTTTAAATGTTAATGTCCTGAATTTAAAAAAAAAAAACTATTAAAAAAACTAGCAATTGATGTCTCTTAAATGTCAATTGATATGTTTTAAGTATCAATGAATGGATATATTTTAATTTTCAAATAGAATTTTTCAATTTCAATTGATGTGCTTAAAATTTCAATGATTTATTTAAAAACTATCAATTGATGTATCTCACATTTCAATTGATGTATATTAAATTTCAAACAGAATTTTTAAATTTCAATTGATATTTTTTTAATTTAAATTGTTTAAATTTTCAGTTGATTTCTTTAAAAACTATCAATTGATGTCTCTTAAATTTCAATTAATATCTTTTAAGTATCAATGGATGTATTTTAATTTTCAACTAGAATTTTTCAATTTCAATTGATGCATTTTAAATTTCAAGTAGAATTTTTAAATTTCAATTAATTTTTTTTTAATTTTAATTGATGTATTTTAAATTTAAATTGATACGTTTTAAATTTCAATTGACATTTTAAATTTCAATTGATGTGCTTAGAATTGCAATTGATGTCTTTAAAAACTATCAATTGATGTCACTATATATTGATCAATTGATCAATTGATGACATTTCAATTGATGTCCTTTAAATATCAATTTATGTATTTTAATTTACAAGTGGAATTTTTAAATGTTGGTGTCTTGAATTTAAAAAAAAACTATCAACTGATGTCTCTTAAATTTCTTTTAAATATCAATGAATGCATTTTAATTTTCAAATTGAATTTTTAATTTCAATTGATGTATTTTAAATTTCAAGTAGAATTTTTAAATTTCAATTGATTTTTTCTCTTAATTTCAAGTTTAAATTTCAATTGATGTGTTTAAAATTTCAATTGATGTCTTTCAAAACTATTAGCTGATGTCACTTAAATTTCAATTGATGTCTTTTAAATATCAATTTATGTATTTTAAATTTCGCATATACTTTATATATAAATATGTTCCCGTCGATTCTATAAGGAGCATAGGGCCCCACAAACACGTTCCAACGTAAGTTATCCTGGGCAAGGAATTTTATTTCGCCTCAGGAGTTTCAGTGTCGGTTTGTCGCCTCCATATATGTGCAGAGTGGCCGATTCTACGACTGCCCTGTGGATTCCAGTCGATTGGGAGTCTTCGTAGGATGTGGCCAGCAACATTTGGCTCAAAAAAACATATATTCAAACATGTAATATTGAATAGCAAGCACAATGTGTTTGGGCACTATTATTCCATATTTGCGACAAGCTCCAAACACACGTTATATTTGCAATCAATCAAGAAAAAAGACAGATGACATGTGTATTTTCAGTACCCCAAATGCGGCAGTTTTGCTTATTAACGTATTCCTTTAGCTAAAAATGGTAATTTTGTTTGAAAAATCAGCATAAAGTGCTGGTTGTTCAAACGCTGCAAATGATCTCTAGGCTTCGCCAGTTCCTGTGTTAATTGAATTTTGTAGGCGTGAAAAATATATTTTCATATTTTCGATCAAAAATGGGGATTCCTCTGTCAATTGAATTTTGTAGGCGTGAAAAATATATTTTCATATTTTTGATCAAAAATGGGGATGGGTTACCCTGGGTAACCCATTACCAATCGTACTGGGTAGCTACCCATTATTTTCCCCATTTCGCTGAGGGTAATCGTGATGAGTAATTCCCCAACATCGTGGGTAGGTATCCATTATTTTTCCCATTGCCCTGAGGGTAATGGGTAATCGTGATGGGGTTTTCCCCATTTTCGTTGGTAGCTACCCATTATTTTCCCCATACCCTGTGGGTAATGGGTAAACGTTCACTACACATTCCCCACGACGATGTGTATAGGCTACACATGGGGGGGGGGTAAATACGAACTGTGGCTGTAGTAAAGGTGAAACTGCTGAGCACGATGACGAATTGAGGTTGTCACGCCTGGTCCACGCTTTGTTCCACTACAGCAAGATTTTCGGCCGTACGACCTGTTCTAAGACGCACGGATCTTGTCACGTTTCGAACCGACCCAGTTTCTTCGAATTTCACCATCGAACGGCCGATTGCTGACTCAAATGGCCGGTTATGTTGACCGAAAATGTGCGAAATGCACTCCTTGTAGAACGATCATTTTCATAAAAGGTTTGGGTCTCTTTTACGCGTTGTTCAACTTAGTATTACTCCATGACTGACTTAGTTTGCCAAAGCCTGTAGTATTAAATGCCTGGAAAAAAACAATAAAAACCCATGAATATATCACAACTAATTGCTGTCAACGATTTGCATTACAATTGAATCACCCTATACATATACATTAGACCGACTCACATTGTATGGTGGGGCAAAAAGTGTTTTTGTCCACCCCTCAAAATGTAGCTTGGTTTGCTTTTTGATGATTCCCAAATTATTTCGTGTCGAACAGTTTAGTTTTAGCTAAAGATATATATTAGTACGAGTATCGTGTGAAATGGTTTTTGTATGTCAAAACATGTCCTGACACATCCTTTTTTCAGGGATATGCTGCGAAAAAACCAGAATTTTTAAATATTTAGTACGAAGATTTTTCTTATATAAATGTCAGATTGAAGTAAATAATTCTAAATATTCAAAATTTTCTCCAGATCACCTGAGAAAATGTATTACAAAATAAAAACAGTATATTTAGACAACAATGATGTCCTTGTCAAAAGAAAAGATTTGATACCCATTTTGCCCTGTTTAGAACATAATGTGTTGCATTTTTGGTAAAACGCGAACTAGTGCGAATTTCAAAAGAAGCTGCGACACGTATTTACTTAACCCTAGAAGGGTAATCATATTTTTTTAGTCTTTTTTTAAAAATTTTAATCTTGAAATTTTGAAATTTAAATAATGCAATTTAATTATGCATTTTACCAAGTTTAATATGAAGTGGTGGCATCAATATTTTTTTCTGTTCGAACGACATGTTTGTTTATTATGTTCCACAATTCAAAAATGTAATTTTTTTATAAATACTTCAATTCTACCATATTTTAACAAGGGTTTTATGCCATTTTTGTTTTTACTTTTGGTGGAATTTTGTAACATTTTTTGAAAAGGGACTAAAGGACATGTAAACAATAAAGACAAACTTCTTGAGCAATATATACATATATGTTTGACAATATATTTGTAGACCATAGTGTGTTCCAAATAAACCAGTTCAGATTTAAATTTAAAGATTTCAAGATTTAAATTTTTAAAAAAGGACTAAAAGGACATATACCAATTTAAGATAAACGATTCTCGTCTGCGAAATCCTCTAGTAAAATCTATTCCACAATAAAATGGCAGAACATTTGGATATTTTGCCGGTTATTTTGGTGCAGTTTTCTTGACATTGGTTAAAAAATGTACAAAAAGGACGTCTGGAAGTAAAGATATAGAAATAAAAATAGTCTATGACGAACCATAATGAAATTTAATGAGGAGTAAATTCGTGGCCATCGGTGGTGCAATGGTTAGTGTGCGCGCCTCTTGTACATGAGATCCTGGGTTCGATCCCTGCTCTGACCACCTTAAATTTCCTTCGGCGGCGGTCACCTCGCATAGTGACGGCGACACTATCGAGTATTTAGCCATGAAAAAGCTTTTCAAAATATCGTTCGGAATCGGTGTAAAACTGTAGGTTCTAATCAGTGCGTTTAAAACTAGAAAGCGGACAGCTCACTGTTTGTCAGAAGCTCTCCCCAATTCCTTCATGGAATGTAATGGGAAACCATTTTTTTTTTTTTTTATTCGTGCGTAAATTCGTACATTCTGGATCCGTAGTTGTCCACGTTTATGTAAATTTTTGGTATTTTTTAAACAAAGGACGAAAAAGACCCTTTAAACTTTGAAATAGAGCATTTGAATTCAATATTTATACTTGATTTTTAAATTTATCTCGGACAGTATCGGATAAAAAATGCAAATTTGCTACGATCATAAAAAAAAGTTTAGCTACACAGTGGTCTAAATTTTTGGGGGTTACCTAGTGTGGTCATTTGGCGCAGGAATCGTCCACCCCCAAAATTGGTGTTGCATAGTGTAATAGGATTTTGCAAAAAAGAAAACACACAAGCCATACATGTTTAAAGCTTTTTGATTTAGTTTTGAGCAATTCGTTCTTCAGTCCATTTTTTGAAAAATAGATAAGGAGCAACAGTGTTCGTCGATTCGACGAAGATTGCCCTTCTAGGGTTAAATCGATTAAAGATTAAAATATATTAATGTAATATTTAAATCAGAAAAATTTCCGTACTAAAAACTTAAAAATCCATTTTTTTTTTGCAGAATATACCTGCAAAAGGGATGTGTCAGGACAAGCTTTGACATCTTTTATATACCGTTAAACCTTTCATATGATACTAATATTGTTTTTTTTCCTATTCCGAGTCTGTGATTAAAAATGAATTATAAGTTGAGCTAAAAAGTGTGCAATAATTTTTATTGGAAAAATTTTTCGATAGCGCCAAAAAGTATGCAAAAATTTGCGGTAGTAATGCAACTAACATGAAAAAATATTTGTATTAATGCTGGAAATACATCTTATCATACACTCCGGTTTACTTATTTAAACGCACTAAAAATTCCATATTCAGCAGACTATATCTTTTGCAATTTGTAACCGATGGCAGAATTTTAAAATGGAAATGGAAGCTAGACATCATGAGATATAAAATAATGACAACAGTGGTTTCTTAACTAAAGAACTTCTTTTGAGCAATTTATAAAAAATGTCCAAAAATGTGCTATTATTTTTTTATTATTTTATTATTTTTTTATTATTTTTAAAGTAAGCGATGATTTTTAAAAGACAGCTAAAAAATTTGGACGAAGCCCAACAGTTGTCGACAATTACATCAAGAACCCCAAGGGGTATGGAAAAAATTTTAAAGAAAAGATTTCATTGTCTTTATCTACGTATGAGAAAAGAAAAATCATCAGAATTGCTTCTAATTCTGCCTTATCCTTCTCAAAAATAAGAGCTCAAGCTGGAGTGGAAGCGAGCAAGTCATCAGTACGCAGAGTAATTAAGAGCTGTGAGTATCTTAAATACCTGAAATTACAAAAAAATCCGTCACTCAATGCTCCTCGTAAGGAAAAGCCGCTTCAATTCGCAAGACACTACATGGTATGGGATGTGCAGCCAGGAGGTCATGTAAATGACTGGAGAACCGTTGTATTTATGGATGTGAAGAAGTTTAATTTGGATGGATCTAATGGCTGCAACTATTATTTCCATGATCTGCGCAAATAAAAGCGTTTTTTGAACCGACATCACAGCCGAGAGGGCGGCGTTATGGTGTGTGGTGCTATTACGTATGGCACCATCGATCTTGAATTTCAAAGTGCAAAAATGTCTGGTGCAAGCTATAAAGCCTTATTGGAATCGGCTTTTCCGAAGTTCAGTGAACTATTTGGTCCCATCTCTTGGATATTGCAACAGGATAATGCCCCTATACACAACGCCAGAGTAGTAAAGGAGTTCAATGCAAGCCAAAAGGTTAATATTCTTGACTGGCCACCCTATTCGCCAGATTTAAACATTATCGAAAATGTCTGGGGTTGGTTATCTCGTAAGGTCTATGAAGGAGGTAGACAATTTGATGACAAGCAGTCACTAATTCAGGTCATTAAGGATGCTTGGAATCAAATTTCGTTGGATTACATAAATTCTCTTTATCTCTCAATGAAAACCCATATATTTTGAGTTATTAAAAACAAAGAGGGTTGTACCCATTACTAATAGTTCTTAAATAAAGTAAAATAAATTTTAAAAAACAAGAAAAACAGTTTTTCATTAAATTTAATTAAAGTGCCTTTATTCAAGTGAACCAACAAAAATATCACATTTTTTATAAATTGCTCAAAAAAAGTATCTCAAGATGTCGAGCTCCCATTTCCATTTTAAAATTCTGCAATCGGTTACAAACACAGTACAACATTTTTCAGGTGATTGATTCGGGACTCAATTTTTAATATTCTTCAATAATTGTTTGTGAAACTAGCCCCAAAAAGAAGAACTTCTGCATCATTCGTTTGGTCAAGTTACCTAAAATAATAATTTAATAATTAATTTGAAGTAAGTACCGTATAGGGGAATTTGTCACGTTTTAGGTTCTTTTGTTTGTTATAACTCGAGAACCACTAGTCCGAATAAGCTGAAACAAATTTAAGAAAATTAAGAACTACAATTCCTTTAATCTGTTCATACAACGTTTCGCTGCATAAGCAACAGTTTCGAAGTTATAAAGTTATAATAAATACGTTGTTACAATGCATACCTTCAGGCGCAGCACTAATCGCCTGTTATTTACATACTGTTAGTAGAGTCATTAACAGCAAGCAAAAGCTTTTACTTTATTCGTAACAATACATTCATTTTTAACTTCGAAAGTGTTGCACACAAAGGAAACCGGTATAAGAAAATATTAGAGCAATTGTAATTCTTAATTTTCTTAAATTTGTTCCAGCTTATTCGGACTAGTGGTTCTCGAGTTATAACAAACAAAAGAACCTAAAACGTGACAAATTCCCCTATACGATACTTACTAACTTCAAATTAATTATTAAATTATTATTTGAGGTAACTTGACCAAACCAATGATGCAGAAGTTCTTCTTTTTGGGGCTACTTTCACAAACAATTATCAGAACCGAGTCCCGAAATCATGTGTTGTACTGTGAAATTACAAAAGATGCAGGCTGCTGAATATTGCATTTTAAGTGCCTTTAAATAAGTGAACCGGAGTGTACGTAACTTTTTTGTTTTTGAATGAAACTGAATACTTGAAAAGCAAAATGTTCTTGGTTTTTAAAAGGCTTTAATCCTAGAAAAAAATATTTTTAAATTTTAGGTGTAGAAACTGCATTAACTGAGGCCTTCATTACAAAATGATGTCGTACGACAGCGACATCTATCGAACAAATTTAGTACTCTTCAAAACCTATCAAACGATGTATTGTATGTTACGATTCGAGCCACAAACGAAAAAACTACAATAAAAAGGCGATTTTGGTTGTTTTCCACGTGCGCGGAAACGAATCTTTTGTGTTTAAATTGTCTCGAGGTGATCTATAATATTTGACCCGGTCTTATGTACACACATATGTATGTATGTTTCAATACTCTTATCTAAATGCGTGTGTGACTTTGTCATGTCTATATGTAAATGTGTGTGCAAAGGTGAGATGTTTGTTATTTATGTCGCACAATAATGTAATTGAGTATTGCATAAGTGTGTGTGTATGTATATGTGTGTAGTGTATGTGCATGTATCTTGTATGTGTATTGTATTTGTGTAATAATGGTGTACGAGGGAGTGTGTGTGTATCAGGCAAAGATACTACTTTTACTTGTTTAACATCTTCATTATGTTCATTCTTACAATAGGAACGAAAAAGCTCATCAATAAACACAATGGAGCATAAGAAGGAGTCTAAGAAGGAAGATAACGAAAAACGCAGAGGCAGCGGCAGCGGCAGCAGAAGCAGCAGCATTTAATTGCAAAACGCACAGCGTGAATTGTGTTAAATTACTTAATCACAATTAAAATGTAATTAATTGATACAACAGGTAGCAACAGCAAGAAATCGTAAAAATAAATCACAATGTGTGTGTGTGTAGATGAGTGGGGTATCCTGTGTGAGGCTTCCTCAGTGGGCGGATGTGTGTCTGTGGCTTTTGCATGTTTTCTATGCCAAATGACACCAAATAACGCAAGAACATCTTTAGCTTAATCGCATCTAAATTGAAGGCAAATGAAATGGCTGACGACAAAACGAACAACAAAATGCAATCAAAGTTTAACATTCAGTGCTTAAGTTTTCTCTTATTTCAAATGTCGTAATATCTAATTGAATGTCATTAAATAATCATAAAATGTGAATTGTTTTGGATTTTGTCTGTTTAATATTTTCATGAAAGAAAAAAAGTGTTTTTTATAAATTAAAAATTGTGCTAAAAACATTAAGGGCCATCTTCATAATACTTATGAGAGGTTTTTTAGACAATTATTGTATCAAAATTTTGCTTATTAAACATTTCATAAATTTTATGAATACCGGCCTTTAATCCATTTTACAAAACAAAAAATTCATCCCTACTTCCTCCGTCGCTACTCAAGCATCAATGTAAATCAATGCGGAAACGGAAGCGGAACTTTTATGGCCACGCGTATTCTTAGGTTACTAACATGTATTTGTAATTGTTATTGCTTGAGAATACACGTAGTTAATAGAGTTCCATCAACATGGCGATCAGAAAAGTGCAATGGAACAACGTACATCACAAAATCCTACGATCACTACATTCTACGATCACAAATTTTATAAAATAATTAAGTATTTAAAAAAAAATCATCAAACTACCACCAATAACCAACGGCTCCCTAAAACACAGCTCATATTTATCGTTGCAGTTGCCTGATTTAGTTTAGTCAACAAAAAAATTTTTTTTTTCTTTTGTATACAATCATTTAGATTATATTAGATTGAAGCCGGGATGAGACACCAACAAAGAGAGACGGTTGGTCACGTTATGTATACCCAAAAGCACATCGGATCCGAATCGGCACCGGATCGGATCCGCCATCTCTAATATGATTCCGAGATCGGTTCCATTCTAGATTCGAGATCGGATACGCGAGCAGATTTAATTCCCCTTTTGTTGTCGAAATGAGAATTGTGTCCGATATCGAAATCATATAGGGTCCGATGTCAAAATGATTTCGGCTAGGGATAAAAATGAAAGGGATAAAAATGTTCATCGCCCCAACTATTTTTGTCACCGAAAGTGAGCTAACGTATAGTTTCATCCCCGCTACGAAAATGTGTTCATCAACTGCAAATTGTTCGTCACTGTGATGAATGTATGGTTGTTGCTGCAATGAATTTGTTTCATTGTTGCAATGAATTTGTTTTGTTGCAACAATGAATTTGTTTCATTGCTGCAATGAATTTGTTCCATTGTTGCAATGAAATTGTTGCAATGAATTTGTTTTGTTGCTACAATGAATTTGTTTCATTGCTGCAATGAATTTGTTCCATTGTTGCAATGAATTTATTATAGGTGTAATGAATAAGTTTCGTTCTTGTAATGAATTTATTTCATTCTTGCAATGAATTTATTTAATTTTGCAATGAATTTATTTAATTTCTGCAATGAATTTGTTGCATTGTTGCTATGAATTGCAATGATGACATTGTTGCAATGATGACATTGTTGCAATTATGTTATTTCAAAACTACAATAATTTTGTTTCATTGCTGCAATGAATTTTTTACACTGCTCCAATGAATGTTTTGAACTGTTTGATATTATTTATTGTCAATTGGAGCCCCTGGTGGAAGAAGGTGTTAACTAACTTTTTTCAAAAGGAATATTTTCCTTCTTTTAATGTTTCCATGGTATCTGATTTTATTTTACATAAAACAAAAGTCAACATCTAATATTTAAATTATTAAAATTAAAATTTAATTTTTTTTTAATATTTTTTAAAGCAGATACCATGGAAACATTAAAAGAAGGAAAATATCGTTTTTTAATAAAAGTGAATTACCAACTTCTTCCACCAGGGGTTTCAATTGTATATAAAGACAATACATCAAAATGACATCGTGATAAATATATGCTTGGGCAAAGTTTTGAAAATATTTTTTTTTCAATATATGTTCATGATGGCACGTCGTTTGAGCACCATTTTGTTAAAATCAATAATTTTTTTTTCCAAAATATACTAGGAATCGAAACTTCAACGCCCGGTAGCGGACTATAAGTACCGTCGTATAAAAATAGTTTGACTTTTCCGTAATTACCTCTTCATTACGCGTCATTTGAGACCAGCCCACATTTGAAATTCCAAAAATAACGTGTTTCAGTACACACTAATATACATATCTATATCTGTCCTTACCATTAACATAAGTTCTACTCCCCAATGGATATCATCACAGCAGTTGATCTATGTTCCAAACCTCTTTTAATATAGAACCACATCGGTGGTATTCTAAATCATGCAATTTCAGTTGTTTTGAGGGTTCTGTTATTCAATTGCAGCGCTAATTCTTCCCGTCATTAAGTCAGTGATCGCTCTGAAAGTATTTTCTTCAACTTTCCAAATTTTTTGCAAATTTGTTAAAATTTCGATTGGATTTATTTCAATAAAATAAGTCTTGCTTGCAACACTTTGTTCCTTTTAGTTCTTCGTTTTCATTAACATTGAATGCAGGCACAAATGTATGCCTTTCGTTTTTTTCTAAATACGAACACCAATCCAATGAAACATGCGCGACCGAATTGTTGTTAAATCACAATTTTTTTTTCGATTTGTAACAATCACAACTTTTTGTTGCGATTTGCACCGTCGCGAGCATTCACAAAAAAAAAATAAATGGTTTCCCATTACATCCCATGAAGAGGCCCGGGGAGAACTTCCAACAATCACTGAGCTGTGCGCTTTTCAGTTTTCACTCACTGATTGGGACCTACAGTTTTATACCGATTCCGAACGGTATTTTGAGAAGCTTTTTCATGGCTATATACTCGATAGTGTCGCCGTCACTATGCGAGGTGACCGCCGTCGAAAGAAATTTGAAGGTGGTCAGAGCAGGGTTCGAACCCAGGATCTCATGTACAAGAGCCGCGCACACTGACCATTGCACCACCGACGGCATTCACACACGCTGAAAAATCTGTCTTTTTTTGTTGTTTGGATGCAAGCATAACGTGTTTGTAGCTTATCGCAAATATAGTATACTTGTGGCAGAATAATTAATAGGTTATAATAACTATATACATATAAAGGGTTTTTCAATAAGAGCACTACAAAAGTTTTTTTAAATAAAACAAAACCGGTTTTAGATACCAATGAAATTCTTTATTCCTGTGAAAGTACGTTCGATGTCATTATGTATGGAACTCGATTTATTTTGCGTGGCCACTACGGGCACGCTTGCAGAAGTCCAGATGCTGAACCCAATTTTCGACGGTTTTCAAGCATAAATCGGCCGATACTGGTGCAATTTCACGTTCGATATTCGTACGAAGTTCATCAATCGTCGCTGGCTTGTTGGCATAGACCATAGACTTGACATAGCCCCACAGGAAATAATCTAACGGCGTCAAATTGCACGACCGAGGCGGCCAATCGACTGGGTCATTTCGTTAGATAACACGTTCACCAAACTTGGTTTCCAATAAATTGATTGTGGCTTTCGCTGTGTGGCTTGTGGTGCCGTCCTGTTGGAATATTATCCAATTGGGGCCAAAAATATTCGGTTATCATTGAACGGTAGCGGATCGCATTTACAGTAATGTGCCGGTCTTGATCATCATGGAAGAAGTACGGCCCAATGACGCCGCCGGCCCATAAACCGCACCAAACCGTAATTTTTTCGGGATGCAATGATGACTCATGGATTACGTGTGGATTGCTGTCTGACCAATAACGCATATTTTGCATATTGACGAAGCCACTCAGCTAGAAATGAGCCTCATCGCTGACGACCATAAATTAGACGTAGTGCTCTTAAGCATGAAACACATAGACGACGACAGGCTACATGAACACACGACTACAAATGCCGCTGACTGCAAATGTAGACGTGTGGCAGCTACTGAATTATTTTCAAGACGGCAACTGCAAAGTAAACAGCTGATCTGTAATGTTGACGTTTGTGTTATTGTGTTAGAAGAAAATAAAATGTCTGGAGAATAAATAATAAATATTATTACAAACATAACAAAAATTGTGAAAACAGTTGATTATTCTGTCAGTGGTGCCACTTCAGGCATTTACAGCTCTAACCTGTTGATTGTCGCCCACACAAATAGAAATTAGTTTAATTCAACTACAGCTACATAAGTAGCATAGACAACAACCTGCAGTCGTGTCGCCTTGCCGTCGTTAAAATATTCACTTGCATATAAACGCATGTATTTTATTTTTGACAGGTTGTGGTCGGTAGCCTGTCGTCGTCTATGTGTTTCATGCTTTAAAGTTGAGGCCAGTGACTCCAAATTTCGGTAGTAAATTTTAATAATTTCGACTTGTCGACCATGATGAAATGGCAAACCTTACTGAAGAGAAATGTCAAAAGAGCGGGAAAAACTATGGCGTCGTTTGCTGTCCCTATCGATTTACTTTTGTAGCGTCTCTGTTTAAACACCCTTTATAAGCACTCATCCAGTGTAATGGACGTACGAGTGATCAGAGGAGCTAACATCGATTCTGATCACTACCTGGTAGCAGCAAAGGTTCGCACAAGATTAAGTAGAGCGAAAATCGTACGAAACCAGACGCAGAGGAAGCTGGACATCGGAAAGCTGCAATTACCAGAGGTAGCCACAGCCTACTCAAGGAGGCTCTCGCAACTTTTGGCACAGAACCCACCCCCTCCCGATGACGATCCTGATGCGCAGTGGAAACCCATTTCCGACTCTATAAAAACTGCCGCAACAACCGTACTTGGTTTCGAAAAACCGCTTCGCAATAAACCGTGGTGACGAAAAGTGGCTGCACGTGTGGTAATGCTTCAGTAAATTGCAACGCGAGCTGCAACTGAGTGGATAGGGAGAAGAGAAAGAAGGTAAACCGTCTCTTTAGGCGTAAGAAACGGCAGTGGAGAAAGCGCGAGAGTGAGAAAATTGAGACATACAGAAGGAAGAACGAAGCCCGAAAATTCTACCAAAAAGTTAAAAACGGAACTAATGGGCATGGTTCAGGGCCCACCTTCTGTAAACACAAGGACGGAAATCTCGTCGCAGATGTGCAGAGCATGTTGGGAATATGGAGAGAGCATTTCTCCGCGCTACTAGTACCTGAGATATCCAATGACGATGGGACAATCGATCACAATATGGACGACGACGTCGATTGCCCCCCTCCTAACCAAGACGAGGTCAGAACAGCTATTGCCCGGCTTAAGAACAACAAAGCCGCAGGAGCCGATGGATTACCGGCGGAGCTGTTTAAGGCTGGCGGCGATGAGCTGATAAGGTGCATGCATCAGCTCATTAGCAAAATTTGTTTAGATGAATGCATGCCCGGCGATTGGAGTCTCAGTGTACTATGTCCCATATTTAAAAAAGGTGACCCGAGTATCTGTGCCAACTACCGTGGAATAAGCCTTTTATCCATAGCATATAAGGTTCTATCAAGCATAATGTGCGAAAGACTAAAACCAGGCTTTAGGCCTGGAAAATCGACAACTGACCAGAGTTTCACGCTACGCCAAATCCTGGAGAAGACAGACGAAAAACAAATCGACACCTATCATCTATTTATCGATTATAAAGCGGCCTTCGATAGTCCGATACGGGAGAAACTCTATGAACCAATGTCTGAGCTTGGTATTCCTGCAAAACTCATAAGCCCTTGCATTATGACCTTGACGAACACCAAATCCGCAGTGGAAGTTGGTAAGGATCTTACCGAACATTTCGAAACTAAGCGAGGCCTCAGGCAAGGCGACACCCTATCGTGCGATCTCTTTAACATCTTAATGGAGATCATTATGAGAAAAGCTGCAGTCAACATGAATTAAACCATCATCAGCAAAAGTCACATGCTGCTCGCGTATGCTGATGATGTAGCTATCATTGGGCGCATAATTAGAGAAGTTACTGCGGTTTTTTCGAGAATTGAGAAGGTTGACACCAAAAGTGGGTCTGACGGTAAATGAGGACAAGACAAAATTAATGGTTTCAACGAACAGGGCCTCCACGCGATTAAACCAAAGCGTGAACGTTGATAACCGTTATAACTTCGAGGTAGTGGACGAATTTATATACCTCGGATCTGCCGTGAACAAAAACAACAACGTCAGCCTTGAGATCAAGCGGAGAATTATGCTTGCGAATAGATGTTATTGTGGGCTAAGCAAGCACTTTAGAGATAAAGCACTCTCTCGAGTAACAAAAGTCAAACTATACCAGACTCTCATACAACCTGTCTTTATGGCGCAGAATCCTGGGTCTTATCGCAAGCAGACGAAACATCTGTTGGAGTCTTCGAGAGAAAAATAATAAATGTATGGCCCTATAGTGCACACCGGCGAGTATCGGCGACGCATGAATCATGAGCTGTATGAGCTTTATCCTGACATTGACATAGTTAAGCGGATCAAAATAACGCGATTGCGCTGGCTAGGCCATGTCTGTAGAATGGATGAAGACGAACCAGCACGAAGGGTTTTCGAAACCGAACTCGAAAGAAGACGAAAAATAGGACGACCAAGACTCCGCTGGAGGGATCAGGTTGACGAATCCCTGCGTACACTTGGTATTGCCAACTGGAGAAATAAAGCAAAAGATCCAACTGGTTGGCGAACTATGTTATCTTCGTTTTGTAAGGTCCCTGAGCCCCCGGGGTTGTCCGAGACCCGATAAGTAAGTAAGTAAGTCAAATAAAATGTATGTTTCATTCATCTTTTATATTATCTGAGTACTTTGTGAAATAACTATTATTTTTTATCATAACTAAGCAACGCCTTGACATTGAATCCACAAGTCGTGTTTTCCACGCCGATTGTACCAGTGTCATAAGCTCATCTTTATTTAATTGGTTTATTCCTTTGATAGACACTCTAATGTCCCGCACAAATTCTGAATAGGATTTAAGCCCGGCGACTGCATAGACCATCTTAAAACTATGGCACTATTATTTTCAAACCAAGCTTTTGCTCGCTTCGATGTGTGTTTGGGGCCGATATTATGTTGAAACACCCATCGAAGCGGCATTTCCCATTCAGCACAAGGCATCATGATGTTTTTTAATATAGTGCTATAATATGCAGCGTCCAGTGTCTGTTCAATTTGGAATAAAGGTTCCGACCCAATGTAAGAGCAACAACCCCGTACCATTATGTTTCCGCTACCATGTTTAACTGTTTGGATTGTGTTCTGGGGCCTGAATTGGGTGTTGGAAAGCCTTCGTATAGGAAGATTACTCCTATCATAATTAACCAATCTCATTTTTTTTCAGCTGTCCTCAAAATATTTCGCCATTTGCGTACGAGCTATTTCACATGCTCCTTGGCAAAATGCAATATTTTTTGAACGTTCCGTTTGGATAGAAATTAAACTTTTCGGACACTTTTTGCCTTTAGTTACCATTTTTTCGATCGTATTGCCTTTTAAGGGCGGAAGAGGTAACAACAAAAGCCGAACTCTACGTGGCGCAATATTTTTGCTTCCAAATATTCTGTAATTTTCAGGGTTTCCCTCTGTTTCCTGGATTGGGGTTATATTTTATTCCGATCTCTATTTTCTTTGAGCATCCAATTATGTCAGTAATTTGTATGTAGCTTCTGAATTCTTTTATCGTCTCTTTTATTCTTTTTTATTCTATTTTTTTTTTGTAATTGACTCTATTTTATAGCACACGTCATTACATATACTTTAAACTACTGATACTGACCTGGAGAACAGTAGTGTAAAAAATTTATTAAAAATTACGGGATTATATTCAGCAGAGGACCGGTCAATCAGGTTCAGAATTTCTTGACATGAAACACCTTGGACAACTGATTTGCAGAGAATAAAAGTTTTGACGAGTGTCGGACTCTATTTCATCGCACACCACTGTATACCAGACTCTCATACAACCTGTCTTGTTGAATGGAGCAGAATTCTGGGTGTTATCGCAAGCAGACGAAACATCTCTAGGAGTCTTCGAGAGAAAACTACTCCGCAAAATGTATGGCCCTATAGTGCACAACGGCGAGTATCGGCGACACATGAAGCATGAGCTGTATGAGCTTTATTCCGACAATGACATAGTTAAGCGGATCAAAATGCGCTGGATAGGCCATGCCAGTAGAATGGATAAAGACGAACCAGCACGAAGGGTTGTCGAAACCGAACTCGAATGAAAACGAAAAATAGGAAGACCAAGACTCCGCTGGAGGGATCAAGTTGACGAATCCCTGCGTACACTTGGTATTGCCAACTGGAGAGATAAAGCAAAAGATCGAACTGGTTGGCGCAATATGTTATCTTTGTTTTGTAAGGTCCCGGACACCGCTGGGTCGTTCAAGACTGGAGAAGTAAGTAAGTACATGCGCTAAAACAAAGACGATCAAGAAATAGACGACCAGAAGATATGCACAATTAGGCAACCCTGGTAAAAGAAAACCAAAAAGTGGTAACAATTCAGTCAAACACAATTCTCTCTCGCGTCATATCTTGATTATTTTATACTTTTTGCATAGTTTATGTAATTTTACTTCAACAAGGTTGGAATTTGTATATATATATAGTATATATAATAACACTAACAAAAAGCTGCTCGTGTATTGAAATATTCAATGAAGAGAGTAAGAGAGAGAGAGAGCAGAGAATGATGAAGGTTTCACTCATTTTGTTAATACACTATAGTACATCGATTTTGGCTAAAATTATTGTGGCAACTCCTTACTTAACTTTTATTGACTATTTTACAACCTCATGAGGTCAGCCGTCTTACACATATTAATTAAACAAACAAATTAAACAAATTTCAACATATTCTTCCAACTGGCTCTATCGTTCGCCTTTTCTCGCCAGTTGGAGGGATTCTTCTGCCTGGTCTTTCCAGCGGAGTCTTGGTCGTCCCCTTTCCTACTTCCATCGGGTACGTTATCAAAAACCTTTCGCGCTGGCTCATCTTCATCCATTCTGATAACATGCCCTAGCCAACGCAATTGGCCTAATTTGATTCGTCTAGATATGTCCACGTCAGAATAGACATTATATAGCTCTGTGTTCCAGCGACGTCGGTACTCGCCGTTTGCCCTAACAGGACCATGTATTTTACGGAGAATTTTTCTTCCGAAAATACCCAGGTGTTTTTCATCCGCTTGCGTATGACCCAAGTTTCGGAGCCATATTATCAAGACAGGTAAAATGAGAGTCTGATACAGCTGGACTTTTGTCCGTCGAGAGAGGGCTTTGTTCCTAAACTGCTTGCTGAGCCCAAAATAACATCTATTTGTAAGCAAAATTCTCCTATCTATCTCCAGGCTGACGTTGTTGTCCTTGTTCACGGCGGATCCAAGGTAGACAAATTCATCTACCACTTCAAAATTAAATGGGTTGTCAACGTTCAAGTGCGGACCATGTCGAGAGGTTCTCTACTCGTTGACACCATCAATTTTGTCTTGCCCTCATTAACAGCAAGACCCGCCTTCGCTGATTCCTTTTCGATTCTTGAAAATACTGCAGTAACCTCTCGCAAATTTCGCCCAATGATATCTATGTCGTCAGCATACGCCAGCAACATATGGCTTTTCGTGTTAATGGTCTTGTTCGTATTTACTGCAGCCTTCCTTATTATTGTCTCCATTAAGATGTTGAAGAGATTGCACGAAAGTGTGTCACCTTGTCTAAGTCCTCGCTTGGTACAGGATGGTTCAGTGTGGTCCTTCCCCACTTTCACTGCTGATTTGGTGTTGGCCAACGTCATTCTACAGAGGCGGATCAGTTTTTCCGGAATACCAAGTTTAGACATAGCTTCGTACAGTTTTCCCCGTATGGGGCTATCGAAAGCAGCTTTGTAATCGACAATAAGGTGGAATGTATCGATTTGCTTTTCGTGGGTCTTTTCCAGGATTTGGCGTAGCGTGAATATTTGGTCAGTCGTGGACTTGCCTGGTCTAAAACCACAGTGATAAGGTCCAATCAGGTTTCCAATAATTGGCTTTAGTCTTTCACATAATACTCTCGACAAGACCTTATACGCGATGGATAAAAGACTGAAACCGCGTCCGTTGGAACAGACACACGGATCACCCTTTTTGAATACAGGGCATAATACACTGAGAGTCCAATCGTCGGGCATAGATTCCCTCAGCCATATACCGGATATAAGTCGATGCATGTGGGCTAGTAGTCCTTCGCCAACTGCCTTAAAAACTTCAGCAGGTAGCCCATCCGCACCAGCGGCTTTATTATTCTTAAGCCGGGAGATCGCCGTTCTAATCTCGCCTTGGTTGGGGGGGGGGGGGGGTACAATCTACACTATCTTCCACTATTCCACTATCATTACCTCCTGATCTTCAGTGGAAGAATATGAGTGGAGCAGTGCTGAAAAGTGGTCTCTCCACATTTTGAGCACACACTGCTTGTCAGTCACCAGATTCCCATTCCCGTCCTTGCAGGAGGGCAGCCCATTATTAGGCCCGTTATTAGATCTTCTTACCCTCTGGAAAAACTTTTGGGATTCACCATTCATCCTGCACATTTCGGTTTTTTCACTCTCTCTCTCTCTCTCTCTGCTCCCACTGCTATTTTTTCCTCCTAAATAGTTGGATTTCCTCAATTCGTAGCCTCTTATACCGCTCACTCGCAGCACGCGTTGTAACTGACTGTTTCGTTACCATACGTGCAGCGACTTTTTCATCAGTTGCAATGCGACATTCTTCGTCGTGCCATGGCTTATCCTTCTGAGGTTTTTGAAAGCCAAGTTCAGTCCTTGCAGCGGTTTCCAAAGAATGGGAGATGTGCTTCCACTGCGCATCTGGGTCTTCGGGAGGGCGGTATTCTGCTCTAGCAGGAGATAGAGCTTCTGTCGATAGGACATTGATATCTGGCAACTGCATGTAACAGAAATGTCCGTCTAGAGTTAAATGAGAACATTTTATACGAAAATTTCGTGAGAGCTGATTACGCGATTTGGTAAGAGTTGTTGACCATCAAAGAAGCTTTCATTTTAATGGAATCTCAGAGTGCATATGAAGTATTTATAAAGTGGTGTAGAATTTAAAATCACACGTGAACACGAGTGGGATTCATATTTGCCCACGTGCGTGTGCGTAAATGTGAGTAGCAACAAAATCTTTGTGCGCAAGCGTGCGTTTGTCAAATCTTGGCTGGAGTGAGTATGCATGAGTACTATTGTCGTGTGACAGAATTTTTGGAAGACTTCTAATGGCAACATTCTTCGCAGGCGATATACTCTAGCGCCAATCTAATGACAGTTTTTGTTTTCTCGTTTTGGAACTACATACATCTATGCTCAGACTTCCAAATAAAGCCTGCATAGACAAGAAGTTGTAAATAGTGGTGTTTTTGGTAAAGTATTGTTTTGGATGAGTACGTACTAGTAGGTGTTTGAAACTATTCTCATTAACTTGAGATTTGTTAATCCATATAAATTGTGATAATATACCCAAATACTTGTGGTGAAGGGAGCTGATGGCATGCCTTGCTGGGCATCCAAATAGTTATCCAAAATAGTCAGTTTTAATTCTTTTTGTAAAAACTATGTTCAGTTCATAATTATTTTTAATAGAAAATAATGTTTTTGAACCGGAATATGATTGAAAAACATAAAACTATGTACATAGTTAAAAACACCAAAATGTTATATTCTGCCACAAATTTGTCTAAAACCCATTTTAATATCAAAAATTACAGTTCTGCTTAATTTGAAACATTTAGCATATACGAATTTGAGAAATTCTTTTGGGATTATGACTAATAAGTATTTTAGCCAATACCCAGAACTTAGTTATTCATTGGAAATACGACAATTCATATTTAAAATAAAAAGGCCTTCAGCAGTGATTGCAAGCTTAAATATGACAAAAACAATCGCTTTCCCAGGATTACTAAAGACCAACATAAAGTAAAAAATAAAAGGAATTGCTGCTAAAAATACAGCCATAAAACTAATGATTCGCTGTTGTTACATGCGAATTGCGAAAAGAGCTTTAAAATTTATTCCACGTCTGGATTTTTTTGTTTGCCTTTCTCAGTTTATTTTTGAATTTTTTTAAAATCCTACGCCATTACTTTACTTTTATACTCGTATACTATATCGTAGTTACTGACTGCGTTAGCTGCTCTTGCTTGTTGCCTTTGTGGAGGAGTTAACTTTTGATAGATTACTGCAGTCATTTATAACAGCAATTTCCCCATGGAACACTGCACAGCTACTAAAAAAGCATCAACAAACAACGACAGCAACAACGAATATGTTTTAACAAATATTATAAAGCGAAAAAGTGAAAACAGTCACAGGATCCCAAGGAGAATGAAATTAAAAAACAAGAAAAGAAAAAAAGTTCCAGCGAACACCAGGATTGACTGACTGACTGCAAATGTAATTCATAAAAATATATATTTTTTCGCTCATTCGTCCTTTCATTCATTCTTTCGCATTCCTTTGTTACGGCGTAACAGGAAAAAATTCCTTTTTAAAGCCTCTAATAAAAGGCGCGAAAGTAAGGGGACAGGAGGACTCACTGCTACCCGCTGATATATCGTACGTGCGTATAGGACATTCCATTGAATGCTAGCCAAACGTTCCGAATTCCATGTTAGGAATGTAAAAATATTACGTTTATGACTATGGAAGTCTCCTTTTTAAACGATTTATAGCATTTAACACTTCCCAATCATTTGGGAAGAAGAACGTTTGGCTTCTTGCAAAAGAAGTTTAAATTCCAAAACTTAAGCTACGTCTACTATTTGTACAATACGCTATTTTTTATTTCAATTATTTCTCGAAATCTAAATATTATGGAAATATAATTTTTTTTAAAAGATTATTAGAGATTTTATTCAGAAATTTTAATAAATTTACGCATAATTCACTGACTACCTGGTATTTTCTAGCATTTTCTTTAATTAGCAAAACTTTCAACCATTTCCTACGATCGTTATATTTGTGACAGCCTAAAACTATGCTACTATACTGCCACCACTCTATCCTACACTATTGCTGGACGGCCTACAGATATGTAGTTAACCTATGAAGACTTAGTAGTCCCCGACCAATAGCGGCAGAGTCCTCGGACGTACTAAAGAAGTCTAAGCGCGTAGTTCATCAACTACCGCCTACACCTAATAGCTTAATGTTATGTTAATGGCAGGAACTTTCACAGAATCATAGAACTTTCCGTATCCTAGAGATAAGAAATTTAACAGGAAACGATATTACCTGAAACTTTCAGGCTGTACCTCGATCTCACACGAAGGCTTTCGTTTGTGTTCTATAAAATAAAATATATGGTTTCCCATTACATCCCATGAAGGAATTGGGGAGAGTTTCTCACATACATGGGGCAAATTAATTATATGACAATTATAATTTGAAGTTTAATTTGAATTAACTTTCGAAGTGCAAATTCAAAAAAATTTCAATACCATTGGCAATTGTACTTATATTCAAAGCATTTCCTTCATATCTGGTACTTTTGGTTTTCAAATATTTTATACAGTATAGGTTTATGAACTTGATAGTACTGAGGCAATACCTATCAAAGCCACAAACCAGCTTTTTTCTCCGATTCTGAAAGGCCTCTTAAAGACCTTTCCAACAAGCCCAAAAACAAAAAAATCCAACCACTGGCTCAGAAGTTAGCAACTTTACCCTACTACCCTCCGACCGCCAATCCGAAAATTTTGAACCCTCTGCCATTTCGCACCTTTGCATTTTCGGACATGGTCCTAGTTGAATTTTCTTCTTTAAAGGAGCCAAGGAATACGCTGGAGAAATTTGTTCGGAACTCCCTGAATCACCCTGTATAAAATACTTTACAAACAGAATTGCCAGCAGTCAAACAAATTCAAAACAATTAAAATCATTCCCATATTTCACCCGATTCCAAAACCTGCATTTGCATTGCCTGAGCAAATGCAAATTCAACAATTTTTAATTGCCATTGCGGACAATGGTAATTCTTTTGCATTTGCATTAGATAAAGTAATGCAAATTAAAATCCAATGCAAATTAAAAAAACCCATGTATGGTTTCTCACAACCATTGAGCTGTGCGCTTTCTAGTTTTATACTCACTGCCTGGGGTCCAGAGTTTTTACACCGATTCCGAACGGTATTTTGAGAAGCTTTTTCATAGTTTTTCGCCATCACTATGCGAGGTGACCGCCGATCTCATGTACAAGAGGCGAACACACTAACCATTGCACCACCGACGGCCGTGTTCTAGCGTGTTCTAGTCGAGAGAAAGTTCATTTGAGTTCTACCATTTTTTTTCATTTCAAGCCGAATGAAAACATCAAAAGAGAGGTGAATTTTGGCATATGGCTGTCAGTGATAAGTTTGGTCCGAAGAGCAACCAGAGGCTATTCAACAGCTGCCAATGTACCGTGAAAAATGTACAGTTTGTTGCGGTTTATGGGCTGGCGGCATCATTGGACCGTACTTCTTCAAAGACTATGATATGTTATGACTATGTTACGGTCAGTGAAGCAAGGTACCCATCGATGATAACGAACTTTTTTTTTTGCCCAAAATACAAGAATTGGACTTGTGGTTTCAACAGGACGGTGCCACATGCCACACTTCACGCGATACTATGATTCAATTTAGATGCGAGTTTGGCGAGCAATAAATCTCACGATATACCGCTGTCTGTATCTGCAATGGGTAGTGTACGCGCCTCTTGTACTTGAGATCCTGGTTTCGATACCTGCTCTGACCACCTTAAAATTTCTTTCGGCGACGGTCACCTCGCATAGTGTCGGCGACACTATCGAGTACTTAGCCATGAAAAAGCCTCTCAAAATACCGTTCGGAATCGGTGTAAAAACTGTAGGTTCCAATCATTGAGTGTAAAACTAGAAAGCGCACAGTTCACTGGTTGTGAGAAGCTCTCCCCGATTCCTTCATGGGATGTAATGGGAAACCATTTATTTTATTTTTATACCGCTGTCAATTGGACGCCTCATTGGTGCGATTTGACTCCGCTCGACTATTTTTTGTGAGGGTATGGGAAGTCTTTTGCCTATAGGGACAAGCTAACCATGATTGCTGCCTTGGAAGACAACATTACACTTGTCACTGGTGAGATACCGGACGAAATGTTGTTAAAATGTGTCAAAATTGGACTCTCAGAACGGACAACGTGAAGCGTAGCCGTGAGCCACCTATTCTTGAAGTAACAAAATATAAATAACAGGCATTGATTTATTAAAATATAAATAACAGGCATTGATTTATTGATCCAAATAAATATTTCATTGACTTGTAAAAATTTTCTGTGTTTTCTTGAATTTTCAAAAACCAAATAGCAAAAAAATCTCCCATTATTTCAAAACTCTTCACTACAAATTGTGGTTCCTCTATATCGAATATGCTATCGTTTGAGAACAAACATAGAGTCAGTCGAACGAAAATTTGAGACGAATGCGAGTGACTGACTTTACTTAGTTTGGGATTGCCAATGGGCGTTTTGGCCACACCCTTCTTGTACCTGCCATACAAATCATTGACACAATTAGTATAAAATAATCTTTCCTCTAAAACCTTTTTCTGACAGATGTGATTAGCTTCAACTCATACGTTGGATAATAATCTGTAAATTTTCTAATTAGTTGCGAGAGATTGCCACGCTCATTCTGGTACCTCCCATGCAAAAGCTCGGTGGTCGTCCGGGTTGTCAATCCGATAAATCGCATGAAACACTTTCGACCTTAATGAAATTTGGTACAATTCGCCAGTCACCGATTAACACAAGGGTAATTTTGCCACACCCATTTTGGTACCTTCCCATACAAAAGTTGTTTGGTCGTGTGGTTGTTAGGCACGAGAAGTCCCGCAAAACCGAAGCAATATTTATGAAATTTTATACTTGACAATAGTTAGTCCAATTCGTACCCCACATACAAAGTGGGCGGATGACCGGTTGATCGATACGACAACTCTCGTAAACCACAACCGATCTTAATGAAATGCGGTACTTGGCAACATTTTGTTAAAAGCTACAGTTTAATTAATAATTGACTACTGTGTCACGCCCAGTTTCGTACTTTCTAGACAAAAGTTGGGCGTATTGCGGGATGGCCGACTCGGCATCTCCGATCTTAATAAAGTTTGGTACTGTTCAATATTTTGGCAAAACCTGCTGTGTAATAAAATATCACAAGAAGTGTCAGGGGAGACACGGTTGGAACGAAGTTCCTTTTGCTATATATTTTTACGAATTTCCTTATTCGTCCTTTTTGCGTTGTTTTATTCCCAATAATAAAACAAGTTTCTTTTTAAATTACGATAATTACAACTTAACTTCCTTTTATTTTACTTATATAGTACAACAGTTTACTTTATTTATGACACTTTAACAAAGTCTTATATTTTACTATCAATTCGCGTTGCATACTTTACGGGGTTTAATCATAAACTGAACTCTCCATTCCAAAGACCTCCGCTATTTATACCACCTCACCATACTCAAATGTAGGTATATCTAGCGAATTCAAGAACCTTCTAGACATTGTTGTCGTTGCTTATGTTTGTAGAACAATCTCGAATGGCGGAGAGTTATCTTTACTGAGGTGAATTCATGCTACTGGTTTAGCGAGCTGGTACGTTGTTACAATGCATACTTTCAGGCGCAGCACTAACCGCCTGTTATTTACATACTGTTAGTTGAGTCATTAACAGCTCGCAAAAGCTTTTACTTATTCGTAACAATATTATGTACTAATTAGTTCCAACACGCCTGAGGCGCCCGTTGAAAAATACGATAATTTAAATGGATCTTTAAGAAAAGTAAGTAGAGGAAAGTAAGAAAAGTAGAAGAAAAAGCCAAAAGAGTATGATTTTTTTGAGATTTGTTTCTCCCTATAATGTGTGATGAAACCTAAATACTTGTGTAGAAGGGAGCTGATGATATGCCTTGGTGGCCATTGAAATAGCTATATTCCCAACCATCCACCATAATAATCAATTTCACATTATTTCTTTAATAATACATTCTATGAAAATGTACTTTTTTTAGTTATTTATCTTGAACCTAACAATTATTAAAAACATAACAAAGATTATTTTTTTAAGAAAAGGTACTTTTAAGCAAAGGCATTTTTGTAAGAAAATGTATTTTTTTAAGAGATTATATTTTTTTCAAGTATTGGTTCTTTTTCAAGAAATGTGAATTTATTTTTAGAATTGGTTATTTTTTCCAAGAATAGGTACATTTTTAAGAGTAGGTACTTATCTCAAGAAGTTATTTTGTTTCACAAAAAGGTACTCTTTAAAGAAAATGAAGTGTTTTTAAGAAAAGGTAATTTATTGTGAGAAAATGTATTTGTTTAAGAAAAGGTATTTATTTTGAAAATATTACTTTTTTTAAGAAAAGGTAATTTTTGTAAGAAAATTTACTTTTTTTAAGCCACGTACCTTTTCTTTAAGATAAGGTTTTTTTAAGAAAATGTAATTTAGGGGCGTTTTTTTCGTAACCTATATAAGTTAACATCAAACAACGCATAGACGTTGAGTATAATCAACTTGGCTTCATCCGATAATTCTTCCTTTGTATTTGTCAATTCGTTAATTTAAAAGTCAAACAATTATGTTGCATTCACATTGCAGCAGCATTCTCTCACTTGGTTAGTAGCAGTGAATTATTGTACTGAAAAACAGATGTTTAGGTAAACGAAATATCCAAACACGAGATTTGGATTGCAATGGTTCAGTACTTTAATGCTACATTGGGGTATAACCGAAATTACAAATACACCGAACATCGTAAACGAACACCTACAGCCCGTTCTATCGCCATGAGTCGTAAAAAATATACGACTCGAGAGCACGTGCGAAGAAGAAACAAAGGCTTCCCCGAGCAAGCCCCATGCATTTGTTTATATCCATTTTCGCACGCGCTTTTTCGTCTCAAACGTGCAGAGACTAAGGGCAAATGGGTCCAAGTGATGAACGTGGATCGGTGTCCTCATTTATTCGCCATAATTTTCACGAAAAGTACATACAGTTACCCATAACGTACGCACAATGTACCAGAAACTATATATAATGTTAATTTACCATACCATGCATTTAAAAGTGTAGACAATTTACCACAAAGTAGTACATATCATGGTTCATAACTAGGGTGATCAGTTCGGTTTTTAGAAACCGGCTACTCGGTTTTTCTCACTCAAAAAAAACGTCGGTTTTTTTAAATCCCTGTTTTTCGAATATCGAATAATCCGGATATTTTTTTGCCGAATCTCGGTTTTTTGGCGTTCGATATTTTTTATTTAATTTTATTCATAATTGTGTTAAATGTGTACTCGTACATGTTTTTTTCCAGTGTTTCGGCCGAACAACCTAATTGTTAGTTTTATAAATCTGGCAACTATTACAAACACCTGTTTTTTCATGATTTCCTTTCCATTCACATTCTTACAAATAAATTGATACATGCCAAACTGCAAAATGTAAAAGCAGAGCTCTATTTTTTTTATTAAAGTTAAAATAGTGAATAAATTGTTTGACCTAACATTGAGCAGGTACATTTTTAGGTTTATAATGAAATATTGTGCTGTCTTACAACGGTGTTCAACTCTTTTGGATGTATATGTCTTCTGTATGGAAATATTTTGATCGAGACGGAAAGGATTGCAGGTTGCAGGGGTTCCTCGACCTCTGCTCTACTGAACCATTTGAGGAGTGTACAAAAAATTGACGCAACAACCAAAGCAGACCACAACGTAAATGAAGAGGCGGGTAGATCCGTTAAACCAGTTGAAAATTGTTCTATGCTTAAATACGTTTCCAGAAAAGAAACTATTGGTGAGCTTTTTTCCCGCTGTGTTGCTGAGGATGGACTTTCTGTGCGTGCACTAAAAACGTCTAGAGTGGTGCTGGCATATTTACAATCAAAACAATTCGAGATGGCGGCTTCTGAGACTACAATATGGGAGAAAATATGTGATTTCTATCTATCCAAAAAAGACGAGTTAAAAAAAATTGATTTACTTAAAACAAAAAAACCAGCGCTTCTCTATTGTGGTCGATGAATGGTCGGATATATCTTACATAAAATACATAAATGTTACTGTGCGAACACTTGATCCCGAAAGCAAATTGTTTGAAGTTTTTAACCTCGGTTTGGAGGAGATGAAATTAAAAGGCACAGCTGTTAACGTGGAACAAGTCATCAAACGAAAGTTGGAAGAATTTGGCTTAGATATGCAGCATGACATAGTAGCATCGACCCATGATGGCGCAATTCGGCCGAAGTATTGATTCAAAGTCGCAGCTCTGCATAAATCACCTCATTCATCTCTGTGTTGTTGAGAGCTTTTACAAAAATAACTGCAATGTGGTCAACAATAACGAAATTGGCAGTGAAGAGGATACTAACGACGATGAAGAATATGATAACGATAATGCTACAAATAATTATTTAGACTTTGTAGATGGTGTTAGAAAATGCGTTTCAATGTTTAATAAGTCGGCTGAAAAGCAAAAGAAATTACAAATGTTTGTAAAAGACCAATTTAATAAGGAGCTTAAACTTATCCATGATGTTAAGCACCGCTGGAATTCTATGGCTAATATGGTTTCTCAATTTTTAAAATTGCACAAATGTGTGAATCATACTTTATTGGACTTAGGACCATTTAGTGAAAATGATATCGCAACTTTGTCTGTGCTTAGTGACACCCTTAAACCTTTGGAAATGTCTATACAAAAACTTTCTGCAAACTCTTCGACTTTAGCTGATGGTGAAGGTATTTTTAAATTTTTACTTAAACACTTTTCAACAATTCAAAACCAATTATCAGTTAATTTATATGAAATTCTAAAAAGACGTATATCAGAAAGACGTGTTCCAACACTGAATACTCTCATTTTGTATTTAAGTACGAGTAAACTCCCAATTAGTAACGCATTTCTAAAATATTCAAGTAAAAATGAAAGAAAAGAGTTGGCATCCATTTTGTATTCACGATTATTTACTGAAGAACATGATTCGTTTACAGATTCAAATGACGAAATGATCGTTGATGCCAATGAAGATACTATAGAAACAGCACTAAATAACGCTATAAAAAACGTTCAAAATCCTAAAACTACCATTAAAAAATCTACCAACAATTTTATTTTGGAAGATTTTTTATACATGGATAAGAGTGGCAAAAGGACTGACAATCTTGACAGATTATTAAACGCCTTGTACACAATAAGTCCAACTAGTACATTGAGTGAAAGTGCATTTTCAATGTCAAGTTTTCTAAAAACCAAAGAAAAAAATAGGTATACACCCAAGCACTTAAATTGTATCTTATTTCTTAAATGTTACTTTAGGGAAAAATAAAGATTAAATTAAATATATTTATATATAATCAAGTATTAACAAATGAATTGTTATGTTTTGTTTGTCTTTGTTAAAATAACAAACTGATCTCAGTAATGTTTTGCATTGTAATTATAATTAAACTAAAAGTTTACTTTTTATAAGTATAATTGAATTGTTTTCTGTTATTTTTTAATAAAATTTTTTTGTCAAAAATTGTGTTTTAATTTGTAATTTGGCATACATTTGAAAACCGGATTATCCGGTTTTTTTCTGAATTTCAAAAAAGGCACCCGATTTTTTTTAAATGCCATTTTTCGAATAATTCGAAACCCGGTTTTCGCAAAAACCCGAATAATTGATCACCCTATTCATAACGTACATAACCTTGCAACAAAAAGTATACATATAAATTTCGTCAACAATTTACAAAAAAGTACACACCGGGAGCACTTTACCAAAAATACTTTAAGTGTAGTAAAACGTACGTAAACTGCACCAAAAAAATACATTACGGTAATAAAATGTGTACCAAACAGTTCATAAAGTGTATGCAAATAGTACATAAAGTGTACAAAAAAGTACACAAATGTACCAAAAAGTGCATAGCGTAAAAAAAAGATTACAAAGATCATCAAACAGACAGAACCGACGCCGTTCTTGCGAATCGAGACATGGGAGAATATGGTTGAAAGTATATGTTTATGAATAGAGCTATTACTCGGCTTTCTCCTTCCTCAATTAAGTTTCTTTGTGGTTTGCTTTAGTTATTGTTTGTTTCCAGTATTGTATTGGAATTCTGCTTGTGGAAGAAGAAAAAATCAATAATATTTTCTACAACTTTTTAAATATTTTGTTAAAAAAAAAGTAACTACCCCTTATATTTAAATCATAATTTTCGAAACGTCGTGGAAATATAAGAAATGGAATGACATACATTTTATATTTTTCATACAATAAAGACAAACTTGGTTACACTTTTATCGGGGTTATTCTCAACTTTTTTAAACTTAATTTACTTGTTTTTTAAGTAAAGGCACTTATTTATGAAAATTTTCTTTTTTTAAACTTCTTCACTTTGGCTTTTCTAAATTTACTTTTTATTGGGTTCAAAACTACAATATACTCGTATACTAAATATTGGTTACAGGCTCCACCTAGAAAACTTCCCATTAAACAAGAAATTCCCCAGCATATGTTAGTCGAGACACAAACCAAAGCAAAAGTACCAATATAGTTGATAATACTGGGTTGTAGCATAATTGTGTTTTAAAAAAAGTTGTTTAATTTTTTTTCATTTAGCCCTTATCCCGCAACGTGCGATAAGGAACTTCGTTCCAAAAATTACAACTTCGCCACCCATATAAATATTGGGCGGACAATTAGTTGAAAGTCACAAAAGTTCCCCAAAACCTTTTAGGATCCTAACTAAGTTGGGTATTAAATGATAGTATTTAGCGCAATGTCAATCCGCTAATGAATATGGTCATATTTGCCACGCCCATTCCATCAACGTAAGGGTGAATGTAGGTGTTTTTAAACAGAACTAGGACGCAATGGATGACTTCGGGTGAGGGTATGTTTAAGTCGGTTCACCCGACTGAAATTTATATACTGGTTTTACTTACACTTTTTTTTATTTGTTTGGAAGCTGTGCATAAACCTGTACTTACCTTTGGTGAAGAAATTACTTTTAATTCATTCTCTGACCAGTCATGCATATTTACTTTGCGCCTATGGAATGACCCATACAATTATGTCCTATAAATACACTAAAATAATTCCTCTTGTTAACTTTTCATCAATTTCACGGTATTTTCCCTGTTGTTTCTCTCTTTTGTTTTGTTTTGGGGCGAATATATTTTCCATGGCATTCATGCGAACTGGAAGGAGTCGGGGGGGGGGGGGGAGGGGTGCGAAGTCAAGTGAAGTGGATTGGCTTATTACGAGTACGATGAGTTTTTTTCCTGTTGTTTATTGCTACAAATGTTTTAGCCGCTTTTGATGCCGCTCCTGAAGGTGGTGTTTTTGTTACTGTTACCGTTATACTGTTACTGTTGTCGTTTTGGAAGCGCTGTAATTTGTTATTACGTTAACATGGAGCTTAAAAACATCTGCAGACAGACAAGGGGGACAGACATGGATGGGTTTCCTTAGACACTGGCAGCGTTAAGTGAGTGGTGCATCATCATTATTCATCTCGAAACAAATTCAAACTGACAATATAAAGTTCTATATATTCATTTAAAAAGTTTGTGCGTGTGTACATACATACATACATATGCATATATGTATGTGCGTAAGGTGGTGGTGTGTGTGTGTGTATGTGTGTGGTAGCTATAGGTAAATGTGCGTACATACATATACATATATACAAACATGCATATGTAAATGTATTATTATCACAATAAACAAATAAACATGTTGTTTTCACAGGATGTGTTACAGAGTACATTCACTGACTTACATATACATATTATATATTTGTTAAACACACACACACATATACACTGTCTAGGTAATGTTAATGTATGTATAAAGAGTCCTTTCAAATAAAAATACCACAGACTCCTTTGCTCCATTTTGCATTGTCCATTAAACATCTAATGGTGCTTTAGTTGCTGTGTTTTTTTACCGGAAGACAACAATTTCAGTTTCAATTATTTGAGCAATTGGGAATCGAAGTAGAAATATGATTTAAATGTTAATAAACTTATTTAACATATTAATAAGGTTTCGATATTTTCTATACGAATTTCACAAATCATTTGTTAGATCAAACGAATTTAACCCTTAAATGACCCATGTATCTTTAAAGATACAACAATTCAGAAATAGATTTTGAACACGCTTTCGCTAGTATACACTGAAACTCAATGCGTTCCATGTTAATTATAATTAAATCCAACAAAATGGGTTCCACTTTAATTATAATTAATTCCAAAAATAAATTTATTAATTCCAATAATACACGCAAAGAAAAAAAAACGTTTATTGCTCGGTTGCCACAACAATACTTTGATTGATTTCTGTTAATTTATTAATCGCAACCATTCATGTAGTTCTCCCAAATAAACTCGTATATCGCAAATGTGTATCATGTTGTTGCAAACGACATCTCGTTTGCATTAAACGCGTACAAAATTACATTCGTCGTAAGTTAAAACCCGTTTGCGATAACTGAAATTAGCCATTTTTCTAATGAGAGCACAGATTACGAAGAACGTAAATTTCTCTCATTCTGTCGACTGTATAGACCCCTTTCACACTCGGCAAGTTACTTGCGCAAGTCAGTTTTTCAACTTTCCGAGTACAAGCAAGTCTGTACCTCAAATTTATTCCCCTAACCCGACCTTACCTCTGTCATCAAAAAACCAAGCCTTGGGCAAGAGACTTGCGAAAGTAACTTGCCGAGTGTGAAAGGGGTCATACACCGTCGTCCACTCGTTTGACATACACACTCACGCATACACATAAAAGGCTTTTGCCTTGTCAATATACATATCTTGGATGGTCAACTGACGCGTTGTGACGAGACGGACGTTTTAGTAGGCACTGATAAGATAGACAAAAATTCCAACTTTTTTTAAAACAAACTTTATGGGTAAAACCAAAATCATAAAAGTTGGAAATTTACACAAAAAATAGCTTATAGAAACCATAAATATAAATTTTAATGTACAAGTAATGTTGTACTGAGTAGAGTAACTACAACTCGGTTGCTGTAACTACAACTCGGTTGCTGTAACTACAACTCGGTTCCTGTAACCGAAAGAACAGGTTTATCACAAACGTTTTTTCAGCTTAAATTTTTCATAACTCGTTTACTGCAAACATTTTTCAGTTCTCGCAAACGTTTTTTTAGTTAGGATCAACTACAACTCGGTTGCTGTAACCGAGGGAACAGTTGGCGGAACCGTTTTTCGTTTCTCGCAAACGTTTTTTTTCAGCTTATGTTTTTCATAACTCGTGTGCTGCAAACATTTTTCGGTTCTCCCAAACGAAATGACATGTATGGCTTAACAGAAGTTCTTTTCTCCCAACTACAGTCCCCAAACGAACTTCAGTTATCTGAGATTTCGCTTGGGAGGAACGAGTCTTTTCTTTGCGTGTAGAGTTCATGTTTCGAGAGCTGTTCAAAGAAGAGTCAACATACAAAGTTGGTTTTAACGAAAAAGAAAGTCAACCATTTACCACATCTGGGGGCGATAGACATGGATGTTTCTGTGCCTCCACGAATTTATTTTACTGATGAACGAGTCAATGAGTGTGAATGCAAATAAAAAAATATTTAGATTTTAAGTGGCTCAAATGTATTTCGTTTGCACCAAAAATATTTCGTTTGCCCGCAAATGCTAATACTTTCCACGCACATAAACTACTCGCATTAGGTACTTTTGAAAGATGTGGTAGAAGATTCTCGATTAGAACTCCTACAGGACTTAATTGATACAATCGTTTAAGTCTATTTCATTTTCAGCTCATTTTCAAGATGAATGAATACTTAGTTTCAGAAGGATAATGCCACAAGGATAATGTAACAATCAACATTTTGGAGAGTTTAGCGTCACTTTGGCTTTTCTAAATTTACTTTTTATTGGGTTCAAACCTACAATATACTCGTATACTAAATATTCGTTTTGGAGAGTTTAGCGTCACCATTCCTACAAGAGTGAATACTGTCACCAATCCTTTGAGGCACAACCTTAAATGGCATACGAACGAGTTTGACCAAAGAGGGATTTAAGCCCTTCTATTATGCAGACGAGGTGGCAACTATGTCACTATGAAACAAGCATGCCAACAATCAGGCATGTGATTCAAGCCGATCGAGTCAAAATCGAATACCATTTGACTATTTGACGAATTTTCTTGGCATAGTGCCTAATATTGGAGAACAAATATTTTATAAAGTATATACATTATTTAATGACAGAAAAAGAGCAATAAATTAGTTGATATCCATTATTTGCACAAGAAAACATCATTACTATGTCAAATCGTATTCGATTTAAATCGATTGATATCGATAACATACCGGAATATTCGCATAATTGTCATGAGGTAACTTAACTACACACTGAGAAGAGATTCGTTGTCACAACTAAATTTACAGGCAACTAAAATTTGGCGGTTCCTTGGACTATCACATTATTCAGTTGTGATTACCAATAATTGTGTTCTGTATCACCAACTATTGTGCATATCAATTGATCTGTAATTCAGTTTTGGTTGCACGAACTGAAATATTTAGAAAATGTGATCTGTCAATTAAGGTTTAGTTCTAACAATCCAATTATCCTGTAGTGGTGATTATTCTATTTGTTGGATCAACCAAAAATGTAAAAACTAATTCGGTTCGCCTTTCTCGCCAGTTGGTAACACCAAGGATACGGAGGAATTCTTCGGCCAGGTCTTTCCAGCGGAGTCTTGGTCGTCCTCTTTCCTGCTTACATCGGGTACGTTATCGAAAACCTTTCGCACTGGCACATCTTCATCCATTCTGATAACATAAGTTTGATCCATCTAGGTATGTCCACGTCAGAATATAAATCATATAGCTCTTGATTCCAACGACGTCGGTACTCGCCGTTTTCTTTAACTGGACCATATATATTACGGAGAATTTTTCTCTCGAATACTCCCAGGTGTTTTTCATCCACGTGCAATATGACCCAAGCTTCGGAGCCTTATGCCACGTAAAATGAGAGTCTGGTATAGCTGGACTTTTGTCTGCCGAGAGAGAACTTCGTTCTTAAACTGCTTGCGGAGCCCAAAATAGCATCTATTTGCAAGCAAAATTCTCCTATCTATCTCCAGACTGACGTTGTTGTCCTTGTTCACGGCGGATACAAGGTAGAAAAATTCATCTACCACTTGTGCGGACCACGTCGAGACGTTTCTCTAGTCGTTGACACCATCAATTTTGTCTTGCCCTCATTAACCACAAGACCCACCTTCGCTGATTCTTTTTCTATTCCTGAAAATACTGAAGTAACCTCTCGCAAATTTCGCCCAATAATGTCTATGTCGTCAGTATACGCCAGCAACATATGGCTTTTCGTGTTAATGGTCTTGTTCGTATTTACTGCAGCCTTTTTCATTATTATCTCCATTAAGATATTGAAGAGATTGCACGAAAGTGTGTCGCCTTGTCTAAGTCCTCGCTTGGTACAGAATGGTTCTGTGAGGTCTTTACCCACTTTCACTGCTGATTTGGTGTTGGTCAGCGTCATTCTACAGAGGCGGATCAGTTTTGCCGGAATTCCAAGTATTGAAAGCAGCTTTGTAATCGAGAAAAATATGGTGTGTATCGATTTAGTTTTCGTGGGTCTTTTCCAGGATTTGACGTAGCGTAAATATTTGGCCAGTCGTGGTCTTGCCTGGTCTAAAACCACACTGAAAAGGGCCAATCACGTTTTTAACCATTTAAATATATAAAATCAATTGGCATTAGTTTTCCACATAGTACGCTCGACAAGACTTTACGCAATGTATAAAAGACTGATACTGCGATAGTTGGAACAGACACACGGATCACTCTTTTTGAATACCGGACATAGTACACTGAGACTCCACTCGTCAGGCATAGATTCCCCCAACCATATACTGCATATAAGTTGAAGCATATGGGCTAGCAGTCCTTCGCCATCTGTCTTAAAAAATTCAGTGGGTTACCATTCCACAGTGGGAGATTGCCATTCTAAACTCGCCTTGGTTGGGGTACAATCTATACTGTATTTCACAATCATTACCTCCTGATCTTCAGTAGAAGAATCTGAGTGAAGTAGTGCTGAAATGTGGTCTCACCACATTTTAAGCACACACTGCTTATCAGTCACCAGAATCCCATTCTCGTCCTTGCGGGAGGGCAGCCCATTATTCGACCCGTTATTCGATCTTCTTACCCTCTGGAAAAATTTTCGGGTTTCATTGCTCATCCAGCTCAATTCGAACTTTTCACTCTCTCTCTCTCTCTCTCCTAAATAGCTCATTCCGCTCATACCGCTCATTCACAGCACGCGTTGTAACTGACTGTTTTGTTGCCATACGTGCAGTGTCTTTTTCATCAGTTGCAATGCGACATTCTTCGTCGTACCATGGCTTATCCTTCTGCGGTTTTTAATAGCCAAGTTCAGTCCGTGCAGCAGTTTCCAAAGAATGGAAGATGTGATTCCACTGCACTTGTGGGCCCCCAGGAGGGGGAGTATTCTCCACTAGCAGGAGAGTGAGCATTTGTTGATAGAACTTTGATATCTCCGGTATTTGCAGCTTGTCGATATCTAGCTTTCCGGTGTTCGGATTCGTACGTTTTTCGTCCTCCACAGTCCTGTGCGAACTTTCGCAGTCGCCAGGTAATGATCCGAGTCGATATTGACACCTTGAATCACACGTACATCCATTACATTAGAAGAGTGCCTGCCATCTATTACCAAGTGATCAATCTAGTTCTTCGTTCTCTGATCTGAAAAGCTATTCGACACAAAACGACGTAGTCTTGAGACGACAGTTGAAATTCGGTATTTGTGTAGTCGTTATCAATCACTAACAACGACTGTCGACACATTTTTGGTGTTTTGTAACTAGAATTGACGAAAATTATCGTACGACTACTTTCAAATATAAAAGGGTTTCATTCCTTTTCTCTCTCCGCTATTCGTTTATATTTACATTGATAGTGTAACACGGCCTTTCACCAGTTTCATTTCACCGCCGCTTTACTATCACGGGATGTAGGTGAACATAATTTAAGTGGCTGCTCTTTCAGTGAATTTAGGTGAATTTACGTTAAGCAGCCCCACCACACCCTTTATAATAGCCATGATTTCAGCTTGGATGTCACTGCAATTGTGAACAAGTCTCACGGACAAGGTGAGTTGGAGGTTATGGTGTTTGCTCTCAAGTGATGAGGGTATTCGTTATTCGTGACTTAGGACCTTCGTATACAAAGAGTAACAATTTCAGCTGTTTGATAAACCTCAGGGGCAGAATTCTTCTCTTGACGTTAAAACTTGCAACTTCCAGACGTTCGATTCCCTTCAGTTAAAACCCCAATAGCGGTCACAAACGCACTTAGTCATCACAACTGAATTAGAGGTTCTCGCAACCAAATTAGAGGTTGTCACAGCCGAATTAGTGGTTCTCACAACCAAATTGGGGGATGTCACTACTGAATTAGAGATTACTTTTATTGACTATTTTACAACCTCGTGACGTCAAATGTCTTACACGTTTTAATTAAATAAACAAATTAAAGCACAATTCTCCTATTTATCTCCAGGCTGACGTTGTTGTCCTTGTTCACGGCGGATCCAAGATGGATAAATTCATCAACCACTTCAAAATTAAATCGGTTGTCGATGGATTTGGCGTAGCGTGCATATTTGGTCAGTCGTGGACTTCCCTGCTTGAAAACCACACTGATAAGGTCCAATCAAGTATTCTACAATTGGCTTTAGTCTTTCACATAATACGCTCGACAAGACCTTATGCGCGATGGATAAAAGACTGATACCGCGATTGTAGGAACAGACACACTGATCACGCCGAATTAGAGATTGTCACACTCAAATTAGAAGTTGTAACTTCCGTATTGGGGGTTGTCACAATCGAATTGAAACGTAACTGACCTTAGCCCGGTCATATAAAAAAACTATTTCCACAATGAATATGCAACACTGTTATGTGTTATAGATTAAACTGGACCTCAAAACACTGCAACCATAGAGTAATGACATATAGAGACGCCAACTCTCTCAGTAAATTGATGACATCGTGTTGCAGATGGGCGATTGGATGTTGGAAAGTATTGCGTTAATAATACCAGATAGAGGCAATGGCTCAAACCATCCAACAATAAATCAGTAACGGCATTTCGATTTGTGCTTTACATTTTTTGTTTAAATACATCACAAATAACGGGTTTTTCAATAAGAGCGCTACAAAAGTCTTTTTAAATAAAACAAAACCGGTTTTAGATACCAATGAAATTCTTTATTCCCGTGAAAGTACGTTCGATGCCATTATGTATGGAACTCGATTTATTTTGCGTGGCCACCACGGGCACTCTTGCAGAAGTCCAGACGCTGAACCCAATTTTCGACGGTTTTCAAGCACAAATCGGCCGATACTGCTGCAATTTCACGTTCGATATTCCTACGAAGTTTATCAATCGTCGCTGGCTTGTTGGCATAGACCAAAGACTTGACGTAGCCCCACAGGAAATAATCTAACGGCGTCAAATCGCACGACCGAGGCGGCCAATCGACTGGGCCATTTTGTGAGATATCACGTTCACCAAACTTTCCAATAAATTGATTGTGGCATTCGCTGTGTGGCTTGTGGCGCCGTCCTGTTGGAACCACATGTCCTCCAAGTCCATATTATCCAACTGGGGCCAAAAATATTCGGTTATCATTGAACGGTAGCGATTCGCATTCACAGTAATGTGCCGGTCTTTATCATCACGGAAGAAGTACGGCCCAATGACGCCGCCGGCCCATAAACCGCACTAAACCGTAATTTTTTCGGGACGCAATGATGACTCATGGATTACGTGTGGATTGCTGTCTGACCAATAACGCATATTTTGCTTATTGACGAAGCCATTCAGCCAGAAATGAAAATCCGAATCATTTTCAAGTTGTTGCTCAGCCCAATTCACGAACATACGACGCTTATGGTGCTCAAGCGGCTTCAGTTCTTGCGTCAATTTGATCTTGTAAGGATGTAGGTCAAGATCTTTTCGCAAAATTCGCCACAACGACGTCACAGAGATGCCCAACGCTTGAGAACGACGTTGGAGAGACACATTTGGGCTTTCTTGAACTGAAGCCTCAGCGGCAGCAATATTCTCGACACTACGGGCACTTCTTTGTCTCACTGGCACGGGAACATTTTGTACTGTGCCTGTGGATTCAAAATTTTCCACTAGACGCTCAATTGTTGATCTGGTAGGACGATTATGACGACCATAAATTGGACGTAGCGCTCTTAAAGTTGAGGCCACTGACTCCAAATTTCGGTAGTACTTACTTACTTATCCGGTCTCGGACAACCCCGGGGGGTCAGGGACCTTACAAAACGAAGGTAACATATTTCGCCAACCAGTTCGATCTTTTGCTTTATCTCTCCAGTTGGCAATACCAAGTGTACGCAGGGATTCGTCAACCTGATCCCTCCAGCGGAGTCTTGGTCTTCCTATTTTTCGTCTTCCTTCGAGTTCGGTTTCGAAAAGCCTTCGCGCTGGTTCATCTTCATCCATTCTACTGACATGGCCTAGCCAGCGCAATCGCGTTATCTTGATCCGCTTAACTATGTCAATGTCAGGATAAAGCTCATACAGCTCATGGTTCATGCGTCGCCGATACTCGCCGTTGTGCACTATAGGGCCATAAATTTTTCGGAGTATTTTTCTCTCGAAGACTCCTACAGATGTTTCGTCTGCTTGCGATAGGACCCAGGATTCTGCGCCATAAAGCAAGACAGGTTGAATGAGAGTCTGGTACAGCTGGACTTTTGTTACTCGAGAGAGGGCTTTATCTCTAAAGTGCTTGCTTAGCCCAAAATAACATCTATTCGCAAGCACAATTCTCCGTTTGATCTCAAGGCTGACGTTGTTGTTTTTGTTCACGGCAGATCCGAGGTATATAAATTCGTCCACTACCTCGAAGTTGTAACGGTTATCAACGTTCACGCTTTGGTCTAATCGCGTGGAGGCCCTGTTCGTTGAAACCATTAATTTTGTCTTGTCCTCATTCACCGTCAGACCCACTTTTGCTGACTCCTTCTCAATTCTCGAAAAAACCGCAGTAACCTCTCTAATTGTGCGCCCAATGATATCTATATCATCAGCATACGCGAGCAGCATGTGACTTTTGCTGCTGATGGTTTTATTCATATTGACTGCAGCTTTTCTCATAATGATCTCCATTAAGATGTTAAAGAGATCGCACGATAGGGTGTCGCCTTGCCTGAGGCCTCGCTTAGTTTCGAAAGGTTCGGTAAGATCCTTACCAACTTTCACTGCGGATTTGGTGTTCGTCAAGGTCATCCTGCAAAGGCGTATGAGTTTTGCAGGAATACCAAGCTCAGACATTGCTTCATAGAGTTTCTCCCGTATCGGACTATCGAAGGCTGCTTTATAATCGATAAATAGATGATAGGTGTCGATTTGTTTTTCGTGTGTCTTCTCCAGGATTTGGCGTAGCGTGAAAATCTGGTCAGTTGTCGATTTTCCAGGCCTAAAGCCACACTGGTATGGTCCAATCAGGTCAGCGATAATTGGTTTTAGTCTTTCGCACATTATACTTGATAGAACCTTATATGCTATGGATAAAAGGCTTATTCCACGGTAGTTGGCACAAATACTCGGGTCACCTTTTTTAAATATGGGACATAGTACACTGAGACTCCAATCGCCGGGCATGCATTCATCTAACCAAATTTTGCTAATGAGCTGATGCATGCACCTTATCAGCTCATCGCCGCCAGCCTTAAACAGCTCCGCCGGTAATCCATCGGCTCCTGCGGCTTTGTTGTTCTTAAGCCGGGCAATAGCTGTTCTGACCTCGTCTTGGTTAGGAGGGGGGCAATCGACGTCGTCGTCCATATTGTGATCGATTGTCCCATCGTCATCGGATATCTCAGGTACTAGTAGCGCGGAGAAATGCTCTCTCCATATTCCCAACATGCTCTGCACATCTGCGACGAGATTTCCGTCTTTGTCTTTACAGAAGGGGGGCCCTGAACCATGTCCATTAGATCCGTTTTTAACTTTTTGGTAGAATTTTCGGGCTTCGTTCTTCCTTCTGTATGTCTCAATTTTCTCACTCTCGCGTTTTCTCCACTGCCGTTTCTTACGCCTAAAGAGACGGTTTACCTCCTTTCTCTTCTCCCTATACCGCTCAGTTGCAGCTCGCGTTGCAATTGACTGAAGCATTACCATACGTGCAGCGTTCTTTTCGTCATTTGCTATGCGACACTCTTCATCGTACCACGGTTTGTTGCGAAGCGGTTTTTCGAAACCAAGTACGGTTGTTGCGGCAGTTTTTATAGAGTCGGAAATGGGTTTCCACTGCGCATCAGGATCGTCATCGGGAGGGGGTGGGTTCTGTGCCAAAAGTTGCGAGAGCTTCCTTGAGTAGGCTGTGGCTACCTCTGGTAATTGCAGCTTTCCGATGTCCAGCTTCCTCTGCGTCTGGTTTCGTACGATTTTCGCTCTACTTAATCTTGTGCGAACCTTTGCTGCTACCAGGTAGTGATCAGAATCGATGTTAGCTCCTCTGATCACTCGTACGTCCATTACACTGGATGAGTGCCTTCCATCAATTACCACGTGATCAATTTGGTTCCTAGTTCTTTGATCAGGGGATACCCAAGTAGCCTTGTGGATGTCTTTATGCTGGAATCTTGTGCCACTGATGACCATGTTTTTTGCCGCGGCAAAGTCAATCAGTCTCATACCGTTGTCGGAACTGTCAGCATGAAGACTGAAATTGCCAATAGTTGGATTAAACACATTCTCCCTTCCTACTTTGGCATTAAAATCTCCTAGTACAATCTTAATGTCATGGCCAGGGCAGCGGTCATACGTTTCCTCTAGGAGCTCATAGAATATGTCTTTGGCATCATCATCTTTCTCTTCTGTCGGGGCATGCACACAAATTAGGGAAATATAAAAATATTTCGCTTTTATGCGGATTGTGGCTATTCGTTCACTCACAGGATTGAACCTAGAGACTAGATGTCGCAGTCTTTTGCCAACTACAAATCCACAACCAAATTCATGTTTTTTTTCATGGCAACTGTAGTATATATCGCAGTTTCTTTTTCTTGTGCAGCCATGTCCTGTCCATCGCATTTCCTGGATAGCGGTAATGTCAGCCTTATAACTTTCGAGGACATCTGCCAGTTGGATACTTGCACCGGATCTATATAGAGTTCTTACATTCCAAGTGCATATCCGTAAATCGTGGTCCTTATAACGTTTGCGGGGGTCGTCAACAAATAGGGGTTGTTTATGTTTTCTGTTTCGTTTTTGTATTTTCACTGCCATTATGAACGGTGGCGGGAGGCAAACCCAGCCCACCGGGTTTTTGCATTTTACCTACTGCCAGGATATTTGATTGCAGCCGCCCATTATGGATCAGACGCTGACCAGGATGCGATATGTTGAACCTGGATTTTCTTCTTTTAGTTTCTATCCGCCGTTGGCCCGTATGTTTGGCTCATCCGCCTTCTAAGGACAAAAGAATATGCCCGATTGTTTGATGAGCTTCAGTGACATCAGTCACCTACTATACCTGATTTGATGCTCATTTGTTTCGCCTTCTCACTCTAGCTAGCTAACGGAGGTTTCCGAAAAGCCATTGCCCAGGACATACTGCGTGGAAGTAGTGAGCTGCTTGGACTGCCCAATGAAGGAATCATTTCTGGCCACTCCCAAGTGAATGGCAATCAGAAACTTTCCACCTCCACGGACAGGCCCCAATTTCGGTAGTAAATTTTAATAATTTCGACTCGTTGTTGGCTCGTATATCTTTCCATGATGAAATGCCAAACCTTACTGAAGAGAAATGTCAAAAGAGCGGGAAAAAATATGGCGTCGTTTGCTGTCCCTATCGATTTACTTTTGTAGCGTCTCTGTTGAAAACCCCTTTATATACTAACAATAAAATATATCGAAAAAAGTCCAACATAAGTTTAAATTTCACAGTTTTTCATCACAACGACATGAATAATTTAAGTCAACAATTTTTGTAATTCCATCTGGTTTAAGAAAATTTACGTCAAATAACTCTATCGCACCGACCGCCCAACGAATAGTGTGAAAGGAAATGTCAGATGATAACAATGGCATCTCTATACGTCATTACTCTATGACTGCAACTATGCGAGAAAGCAAGAGGAAAAGAAGAACAAGGAGAAAAAAACTTTCTGTTCTTGTGTTGGAATAATTTAACCTTTTAGTGTGAATTGCTACTTGGGGGGTTTTCGATCGAAATTTATTCTCATATGCAAATTTTTCTCATACGAGTTTGTGTAGCAGCAAACCCAAAAATGAGAGAACGGCGAATATCTGTGACGTATGCACCACGAGCTGTATAAACTCTATACCGACATCGACGTGGTTAAACGAATCGAAATAACGCAATTACAGTAGAATGAATCAGAATGAACCAGCGCGAAGGGTATTCGAAGATGTACTCGAACGACATCGAAAAATACGAGAGCTTGGTGCTACCAAATGGTAAATATATTCTATATATCGAACCGGTTGCAGAAATTGGTTATCTGCGTTTTGTAAGGCTCCTTATCCCGTCTGGGTTATTTGAGGCCACCTAAGAAGGAACCAAAAATCACGACACCGAGTTGTCGAACTCGACACTAAAAACTATCGACTTGTAAAGTATTGGGTACAAAAAACAAAAAAAAACAAAAAAAATCCCATTTATTGCTTTCAACGACATCTAGAAATTTCCCATTACACTAAAATTTTTCCAACACTTGTGCTTTATCTATTGGTTTACTTTATCTCTGATCTATAGTATCAATCCTACAGAGTATCGATACTTTTTCCTACTCGTTATAAATAACGATATGTACATTAGGGTACGCCGTTGAAATATCGATTCCTAGTGTATTTAGGGGAAAAATATATATGTACATACTTTGGTCCATATGGGAAAGTCTCTAATGATTACACTGTGTGTAATTTTTTAAGTCATGGAAATATAATCATATACGGACACCACTACGTGATCAAAGACCAAAATAAAAAAAAAAACGTGTCTCCCAGTTTTGGCCAAAGTCACGCACTTTTTTATAGGCTCCCAAAGATTTGGGACCTCGGTGTAATTTTCGCAAAAAAATGGTAATTTTATTGAGATCTTAGGTACATTTTTGTAGTTGATTGATTCCTTGAATTTTGAACGGTTTGCTACCTATGGACCTGAACAGGGGAAAAAAGGTAAACAAAAAATTGAATTTTTTAAAGTTTTTTGCGATTTTGACCTTGAAGATGAAGATTTTGTATGTTCACAATTTATATTCTTTGTGACAAGAGCTACAACTTTCCCTCAAAGAGTAAATCAAAATTCAGAACGGTTTGCAAGATATGAGCCTGACAAAATGATCACTTTTTTGCAAAAATGACACCGAAGCCCCAAATCTTTGGGGGCCCATATAAAAAGTCCATGACTAGGACTTTGGTCTTTTATCACGTAGTGGAATCCGTTTATGGTTATATTTCCATGACTTCAAAAATTACCCACAGTGAAATTAAAAACTTTTCGGGAAATTTTTCACTTTTGCGGCTACCTAAACGGTGTTAAGAATCATTCCTATGAAGTTCATAAGTTCTAGAAAGTTGTTTATTGAGATCTTAGGTGCATTTTTGTAGTTGATTGTTTCCTTTAATTTTGAACGATTTGCTACCTATGGACCTGAACAGGGGAAAAAAGGTAAAAACAAACCGAATTTTTTAAAGTTTTTTGCGATTTTGACCTTGAAGATGACGATTTTGTATGTTCACAATTTTTATTCTTTATGACAAGAGCTACAACTTTCCCTCGGAGAGTAAATCAAAATTCCGAACGGTTTGCAAGATATGAGCCTGACTAAATGATCACTTTTTTGCAAAATTGACACCGAGGCCCCAAATCTTTGGGGGCCCATAAAAAAAAAGTCAATGACTTTGGGCAAAACTGGGAGACACGGGTCTTTTTTTTTTGGTCTTTTATCACGTAGTGGTATCCGTATATGGTTATATTTTTTCGTGTTGCACTGTGTTATATGTAGCATTTAGTGCTCCTTGACCTAAAACTTAATTTTAGTGATCGAATGTGTAAACAGAGGTTTGAAAGGTTTCATTTGTGAATATATTGCACTTTCTTCCCAATCAAGTAAGAAAGTTGCTTTAGCAAACAGCCAATATATTTGTGATTGGTTTTTTCCTTTTATTTATATATTCTTGTGTCCAACTTGAATTGTTTATTTATTTTATCCCATTGTTAGAAACCATGGAGAGCCATTGTGGGGTGTGTTGGAACTTTTTTGGTATCTTAAAAAAGTAGAAACAAATTTGTTGAAATGTTTCCCCGAAAATAATTTGAGTTTTGAATCTTTACAAAACATTTTGAATAGGAAGTCCTACCAACTGTTTAACATCAAATACGAGTACAACCAAAATCGATAACCAAAAAACAATTTACATGTTTCTCGTAAAAGCAAAATATAGAAAAAAAACATTAAACACGACAAAAGTTTATTTTTCTGTTATTTATTATTATAATAATTGTTTCCTTTCTATTATATTCACTATACATATACAATTCGTCATATCCGAGTTAGGGTATAACTTTTTTTTTTTGTTTTTTTTGTTTGCTTTGTTTGTTTTTCGTGTGAAAACACTGAATTCTGTAAGATTTATTTCAGTTTTTTTTTTTCAATATTTTTCTAATATACTTTCTTCTTCTGCTCTTTTGTTATTTGATAATTTGCAAGTTAATTTAATGTCGTTTCATTGTTTGAGAAACACAAAATTTAGAACTATTGGACTAAAGAAGCCGAGTACTTTTTTGATAAAGTTTGTGTGGTTGTACTATAAAAAAGTACTTGCTTAGATACTTAACATACATATAGAGGGGAGAGAGAGGGTGGTGGTTCAATAAAGAATGTCTGACCATAAAGTGTGATGTTTCCGCGAGGGAAGAATTTTGAAAGTTTTATGAGGCTTGGAGGGTGGGTGGGTGTGTGTTTTGTCGTCTTTGACAAATGTAACGCCATGTGGTGGGGGAGATTTTAAATTAGTATTTATTGTATTATATGTCAATCAGAATTAGTTAAGTCAGCTAGAAATATGGTTAAATATACAACAATTTTATGATATACAGAAAATCTTGGCGTTTACAATATGTCTATAAAATTCTCTCATATTGGAAAATTTTGAAATTTAAAATTCTTTGTTTTTTGAAAACAATTACAAAATCTGTTATTTATTTAAGGAGTTGTGGTTGAGTGTTATAGTGCAATGTGGTGAATACTAATTGTGGGTCATAATTTGTAACATAAAACGCAAAATGTTTATATTATCTTTAGACGCAAGAATTAAGTGCTTTCATCAGAATTGTATATTGTTAGAATAGAATATAGAAATTACAAAATCCTAGTATTTTATAAAAAAAATTTAATCACTAACAGTATGTGTCTCTATCTCGAACGAAAGTTGTCGATCGTGTTCTAGACGAAAGAAAGTTGATTTGGGTTCCACAATCTTGTCGTTTCAAGTCGAATGAAATTATAATGTTCTGTTTTCATAAAACGAATATGAATGAACGAAAATAAATAGGACTACATGGGCCAAATGAGGTAATTCTTTTATTCTTTTAAAAATGTGTTAAAGGAGCATGTGACGAATGAATATCCTAAATAAATAACTCATCTGACCTATAGTATTCATATTATTTACGGTTTAATTTTGGTCGATTCGTTCTTTCGTTGAAATTCGTTTTATGAAAACATGCCATCAATTTTTTCAAAACTTTTCAAAACAAATTTTGGTTGCTCTCATGGCAAAATAAGTAAGATAGAAGCAATAGGAATTGAAGCCATTTTGTATTTATTTCAGGAGCCGACCTTGTCAAATTCAGCTGATCGAAATTGTCAAGATGTATTTATTGCAGGTTATATCAGGAGAAATTGTTGGAATTTTTGGCAAAACCACAAGGACAAGAAAAAATTGTATCTGCTGTTTTAACGCTACCACCTGTACTAGATACATCTTGGTATTGGTATAAACAACATTTGACAAGGTCGGACCACAATGACAAGAAAAAATTTAAATCATACATATCTCTATTTCGAATGTGCTTGTCTGTCATTTGGGAACAAACATAGAGTCAGGAGGGCCAAAGAAAATTTCAACTTAGAGGAACCCAATTTGAGTCGAATTCAAGTGACCGATTTTCGTTAGCTTAGCTTTTCGGCCGACATAAAGAAACAGGTTGTAAGATAAAGATAGTGATTTTCTTGAAGAATGAAAATATTAATAGTGGGGTTTGGTGAAATTGCACGAAATTGAATCATATTTTATTGTGCTGCAAAATAAGGGGACAATATATTTTATGGTTAAATAGTTTGTGTAACACCACTTGGTGGTTTATATTTTTCAAATTTAAATTTTCAATTTTAATTCAACCAGAAAACACGGATTCTTAAATATTATATCTCAATATTTGAGAATTTTACAAAATTACCTTCATCAATTTCTTACTTAATTCCGAAAAGTGCTCAACACATAACAAGGACATGTCAATGGCAGACTGTGAAACACACACACATACACACGCACACACACCCGCACACTCAGTATAAGTATACAATAACAAAAGCCCAAATAAAGAATACAATAAATAACAGCAAACTTATGTGGCAGATTGACTGTCAGAAGTCATCAAATTTGTTGAGCCTGATGTTGCAACTGACGAACTGGATGATGGTGCCGAGTTTACTGCTGGTGGTGGTGCTGCTGCTGCTTGTGGTGATGGCGATACCAACGACGACGATGATGATGTTGATGATGATGCATTTGCCGTTAAAATCAATGACTGATTATTGTTGTCATGGCCATTGTTGTTGATGAAATCGGGTGGTTCGGACATTTCACGTGTTGTTGCTGGTGATGCTGCAAATGTTGTTGGTATTGAGTTTGAAAGAAGGTTGAAACTGAGACTGGGATTGGGATTGGAGCTGGTGCTGGTGCTGGTGATGATGCTGGGGCTGGGGCCGTCGTGTGGTAAACGGTCAATGCCACCACCAGTGCCACTAGTAATACTACTACAGTGCGGATGATAATGATGACCTTCTCCGGTATTTACATGATTACCATCGCCAACGGCAAAGCTATTGTTTTCCACATTTTCTGCTTTCAAGGGATTGTATTGTAAGAACTCCATTGTTGTTGGTGGAGGAATGGTTGCTGCTGTGGTTTTCGCTTTGTTTATTGTATCATCATCAATCATTTCATGCAATGTTGTATCAATTTGTTTTGTTTTCGCCATATTGTGGACGTCCCTGGCCTCCACCGCTACTGCTGTTGGTAATCCAAAAGCATTTTCATTTTCATTTTTCTTGCCATCATTGCGATTATTATAATTTGTCTTTTGTTGCTGCGTTGCCATGGCTAAACTACTGCCACTACTATTGCCTTCGGAAGCTAACGTGAAATGTTGGTCATTTGCTTTAACTTGAGATAATTCCAGACACTTTTCCTCCACTTGTAAGGTAATATTTTTATTAGCTTCCTCTGTACCTACAGTATTTATGATGTTGGCCTTTTCAATTGCTATGGCACTTAACTCCCCCTTAGGAGCAGCAGTAACAGCATCAGCGACACTAATGCCAACACCTGTTGTATTTGAAGAAACACAACTTGCAGTTGATCCATCATCACTACCAGCGGCATTGGGGAAATGTTCAGCAACATCCGGTAGAGGGGGCTTATCGTCAGCCTTCGTGTTTTCCTGTACAACTTTATGATGATTTGCCTGCTGATGCTGTTGTTCGTTTTCCGTTAGACGACAACGATTGGTGTTATCGCCACTGCCACTAGCCTCCCCCATGCTGCCATCAACAGCATTGCCATGTAGTACTTCCGTTTGCTCCACCACCATCATAGTATTTGCGGAAGTTGAATTTGGATTTGGATATTCATCCCTCTGATTTGTTATGACATCTTTGGAATGGATAAAACATAGATGGACCAACAACAATTCAATTCCATTCGAGGCATGAAAATATAAGAAAGAAACACAAGAGATATTAGTATAAGAAATGGGAAAAGATGGAGTAGAAATACATGGAGAAGGAAGAAAAACGCAAAATGTACAATCATTAATAATCCAAGTTTATATAACAGATTGATGTTTATTGCTAAAGCAACAGGAAATAATAAAACAACTCCAACAACAACGACAACGACGACAACAATAACAACTCTCAGCAGCAATAACAACATCACTCAGGATATCTCAAGGATTAAAAACAAAATTATACCTTTTTTTCAACACTCTCATCAAGCCAACGCAAGAGCATATGATAGAATGAGTGAATGAGCAAAGAAATGAATGAATGTATGCAATTGACACATCATGTTGTACTTTCTAAAGTCTTTTTTTTTATATTTTTATAGGTTTTTTAAACGAAATTCGTATTAAAAACACTTTTTATTTATTTATTTCTCTAAACGCTGTCGATGACACAGTCGCCATATGATAAATTCAAATATCCGGATATCATAAGGCCACTCAGAGTTATCACAACGAACCACCCACCCCCCATTGTGTTATTGGTCGTTATATACGATTCCGTTTCCTTTGTACAGCACTAATGTATATTAAGATATGATTTGAATATTTGATTTCCGTTTAGGGAACACAAATAAATGTTAGGTTAGGTTAAAAGGCAAGTCTGTAAGGTTTTGTATGGGCAAATATTAATAATGAGTATATCAGAGATGTAGTAACTACATGTGTATATCCCAAGCTGAAATGCAAAACAAGGTAACACAAATTTTAAATTTTTCACTGGAGAAGAAGAGTATCTTTTAAATTGGTAATGAACACAGTTTTATTTTCGAATTTTATTTAAGGTCATATTCAAAAATATGGCTGCCATTTTATCAGCCCCGCAATTCTGTAATATTTTAATGATACAAATCAATAGTTAGTTTCAATAACTTCATAAAATTTCAATACAAAATATTCGAATATTGTCAAATTTAACTACCAATTTTTATCGTTAAAAAGTGACAGAATTCCGGTGCAGGTTTCTTTTTCTTCACTTGTTTTGCATTCCATCTAAGGATATAGCAAGATATCTGGAAAACACCCCAAATTGAAATATGAAGACAGTGCTTTTAATGTTAGCTATCCCAGAAGAATCTTGTGCAATCAGTAGTTTACCCATATGTCAAGCAAAATCTTCTCAGATGTACTTACTTACTTATCCGGTCTCAAACAACCCCGGAGAGTCAGGGACCTTACACAACAAAGATAACATAGTTCGCCAACCAGTTCGATCATTTGCCTTATCTCTCCAGTTGGTACGAGGGTTGCTATTTATATTTTGGGTCCTGGCAATACTAGCTTTGCCAGATGCAAACTGGAACTTCCATTGGAAAGTTTGAAAATTTTTAGCTTAAACATTCCTAGAACGTTTTCAATTACGATCACTATTTGTTGTATTTACAGTGTTTTGAAAAATTCATCTCGATCGAAAAATTGAATTAACCCGTGAAAATTTTCGTGCGATGATTTTTTTTACGATTTTCGGCGTGGATTATGGAGACAAGAGTGTCTCAATCAACTTGTTTCGACTTTTGGTGCTGAAGCACCATCAAAAACCACTGTAAATCGCTGGTATCAAGAGTTCAGTCGCGGACGCCGTTCACTACAGGATGAATATCATGAAGGTCGTCCAATTTCGATTGTTTTGCCAGAAACCATCGATGCTGTGCGTGAACTGAGAAAGCAAGACCGACATGTGGCATACCGTGAGATTGAGGCATCCTTGGGTATGAGTATGCCAAGTATCAATAAGATATTGCATGTTCATTTGGCCGTAAAAAGATGTGTTCTGATTGGAGCCCATATAATTTGGCTAATGCTCAAAAAAAACGAATCGTATCGATTGGAACAAATAAATGTCGAAAAAAATTCAACCGCAGGTATTGTCAGGTATGTCACAGGTGACGAATCATGGACCTATGCATATGAGCCCGAAACAAAACAGCAATCGACCGTATGGATCTTTCAAGACGAGCTAAATCCAACAAACATTGTTCGTGGAAGAAGCACATCGAAGCAAATGATCGCGTTTTTTCGCTATAACCGGTTATGTGGCCACAGTGCATTCAGTAAAACGTAGGACAGTCAATACTGAGTGGTGTACCATCATCTGTTTGCCAACAGTGTTCGAAGAAATAACGAAAAACAACAAGAGACGATGGACCATTTTGCATCAGGACAATAATGCGAGCTCTCATACATCAGCTGAAACAATGAGCTATTTGAGCACTCAACGTGTCGAATTGATGGGTCATGCAGCTCTGATTGGGCTTCTTTTACAAGAAACAACTGTGTGATCAACGTTTTCGACGCCCGAATCAGCTGTTGAAGCATTCAAAAACCATGTTTTAGAGGTGTCTTAATCGGAGTGGAAAAATTGCTTCGAAAATTGGTATGAGCGCATGCAAAAGTGTACTGATCTTCACGGAGAATATTTTGAAAAACAATAAAACCATTTACAATGATACATGATTGTTTTTATATTGCTGGACCCGAAATATAAATAGCAACCTTCGTAATACCAAGTGTACGCTGGGATTCGCCAACCTGATCCCTCCTGTGGAGTCTTGGTTTTCTTATTTTTCGTCTTCCTTCGAGTTCGGTTTCGAAAACCCTTCGAGCTGTTTCGTCTTCATCCATTCTACTGACAACCCAGGCCAACCAAGGTCGGGATATAGATCATACAGCTCATGGATCATGCGACGCCGATACTCGCCGTTGTGCAGTATAGGCTCATACATTTTTCGGAGTATTTTTCTCTCGAAGACTCCTACAGGTGTCGGTCGTCTGCTTGCGATAAGACACAAGATTCTGCGCCATAAAACAAAAGAGATTGTATGAGAGTCTGATATAGCTGGCCTTTCGTCATTCGAGCGAGGGCTTTATCTCTAAAGTGCTTCCTTAGCCCAAAATAACATCTATTCGCAAGAACAATTCTCCGCTTGATCTCAAGGCTGATGTTGCTGTCTTCGATTACGGCAGATCCGAGGTATATAAATTCCTCCACCACCTCGAAATTATAATGGTTATCAAAGATCACGCTTTGATCTAATCACGTGGAGGCCCTGCTCGTTGAAACCATTAATTTTGTATTTTGTCTTTTGGCTAAAAAATAGAGATTAATTAGCTGCTAAGATATTTTACCAATTTCACATTTTTATCCGTAGAATCCTATCTGGATATTATTTCCATACTTGATTTCCGATTAATCTCTGATATCTAGTTCCAAATGATACATCAGCAAACTGGTCTGAGTTTGTATCAGACGTCTGGTATTTGGGGACAAGTAGACGGCTACACAAAGTGAAACTTGGAAATGTTTAGGTATCATCTGCAAACCAAGAACTTGGAAACGTGAACAGTGATAGGAACGAATTTTCCAGGGAAATCTATTATACATTTTTGGAGGTAACTCATAAACTCCGCGGTATTTAAACAATAGTTTACAATTACATACCACGCTGAAAACCCCGTCTTTTTGTAGTTTATCGCAAATATAGTATCCTTGTGTCCAAACACATTCTGTTTGCTATTCAATATTACAGGTTGGAGACACAATGATTAATATGTTATATTAAAGGGTTTCTCAGTAAATTTAGTGCAATATTTTTTTGTGCCACTGACAACTCTGAAATTTAGCAGCTCTATTCCGATTATTAAAAAGGGAGCGCTCGACGAAAAAACAACGCTATATAATTGTGATTTATAATTGTGGGACCCCTGGCAAACTTCGAAGAGTTTTCAGTCGCGAAAGTGCACCTAATATGTCAACCATTCGAAGGGAAGTCAAAAAATTTTAAGAACCTGGGTCGGTTATGGACAGTAAGACTCCTGTGCGTCAACGTAGCGTTCGGTCTCTTGAAAACATTGCTGATGTAAACGAGTGTCGCCGAAACCCGGAAAACATGAATTCGGCATCGTTCTCAACAACTTAAAATTTCACAAAGCACTACGTACGCAGCGAATTTTGACAAATGACCTCTACCTTTATGCGTACAAAATTCAGCTTATTGAGGAGCTGAAACCAGCAGACTATGGAAAGCGCCGGCAATTCGTTCAATGGGTAATGGAACAAAGTGAAGTCAATGTCAATTTTTCAAAAATAGTCATCTTCACCGATGAAGAGCATTTCCATCTAAATGGCTTCGTGAATACACAAAATTGTCGCATTTGGGGCTCAGAAAACCATGAGAAACAAATTGGGCCTTATTGCAGTGACTGTGATCGGCATTCGTTACAGGAACACGATAACGGAGTTCTTGTGGCCTCAACTGGACGACATGGATCTGGACGATATGTTGTTTCAGCAAGACGGCGCCACCAGCCTCACCGCGCATGAAACAATCGATTTATTGCCGCAACGATTTCCAGAACAAATTATGTCAAGAAATTCTGATGTCAACTGGCCACCAAGATTATGCGATTTAACACCTTGCGATTTCTTTCTTTGGGGTTTTGTTAAATTTCGGGTTTATCCGAATAAACCAGTAACAATTCCGTAACTCAAATCCGAGATCCAACGTGTCATCGGTGAAATACAGCCACATCACTGTGAAAAAGTCATGGAAACGTTCATGAAAAGAGTAATGACCTGTCATGAGAGCCGTGGGGGCCATTTGAGGAATATTTTATTTCAAACTTAATCGGAACATGTCTTCTTTACAAACCAATATAAAAATCACAACTACCTCAAAAATACGCGTTTATATTTTAAAATTAAAAAGTGTATTCTTACTGAGACACCCTTTATATGTTGTTGTGGCCGGAAACAAAAACATGACAGACAACAAAGGACCAGCAGTAGAACTATAATTCGTGAAAATAATGTTCCAAACATATACAAGGTTCCTGCATAATGTTACAGGGGCCTTTTTAGCTTGTATTGGATTAAGGAGAGCTTTCAGAATCAGGGATCTGTTAGCTTTATATTTCTTTTTAATAAAATAAATAAATGGTTTCCCATTACATCCCATGAAGGAATCGGGAAGAGCTTCTCACAACCAGTGGGCTGTGCGCTTTCTAGTTTTATACTCACTGATTGGGACCTACAGTTTTACACCGGTTCCGAACGGTATTTTTGAGAAACATTTTCATGGCTAAATACTCGACAGTGTCACCGTCACTATGCGAGGTGACCGCCGTCGAAAGAAATGTTAAGGGGGTCAGAGCAGGGATCGAACCCATGATCTCAAGTACAAGAGGCGCGTACACTACCCACTGCACCACCGACGGTGCATAAATCCTCAAAATGAGGTCAACACTTTGACACCGATTTCGAACGTTTATATTTTCAGTAATTTTTGCAGGTGTAATTACTTGATCGTTCCTACATCATCGAGCAACGTAGCCGTCGCCAATAAAATTAAAGATGGCGAGAGTGAGGTTAGAAACCACGTTCTCTAGAACAACAATGGTGAATTCTAACCCTTGGACTGACGACGATCACACGAACGGCTATTGCAACCGGTTAAACATACTAGCTTTTTTGGTGCTTGGTCGGTTTAAAGAGCTACACAATCAACAGTTAGAATTTGAATAATGCAGACACCTATTCACAAAATTTCCTTCTAATGACATCCTTAAAAGAATATTTCCCATCACCAACCACTTAAAAAAATCCTGTGATTTTAAATCCCACCCCCGTCCTTTAACATTCCGCATCATTTATTAAACAATTTAAACTGACGAAAATCCAATAAAAATTTATGCAAATTGTTAAAAATAAAAAAGAATATTTTAAAAATAAAATTTAACAAGAAGGACAGCCATGACAGGCCGATAGACTGTGGTAATTCCAGTGTTAGGGTCCGTAATGCCTGTCTGTCTATATCCGTCTGCTTACGGGGTTTTGTGTGCGTCCATGTAAATGCCGCTTCCGCCAAAACACTTAATGTAGCCGAAGGACGACGATGAGGAAACATAGGCCCATGACAAAGGAAATTGAACCGGATATCCACGGTTCATGTCAACGCTTTAGACGATGACAGGATATCAGAGAGAAAGAGATAGGGAGAGAGAGAGTAGGGTTGGCCGTTTGTCCAAATCGACCATTAAATTGCATTGCAATGTTAATTCTTTTTGCAAATATTTCGTTTATGCAAAAAAAGAATAAGAAAATAAATAAACAACTTTCAGTTGTAGAAGTCAAAACAAAAAGTCATGCATAATTTAAAGAAGACGTTACAAGGCACAGTGGAACATAATGGTACCATGGAAAAAGCGAGCGAGGATGAGATTTTAATGTTTAGTTCAAGAACTGACGCCAAGCAAAAACTATAGAACAGTCCTTGTAAAGTTGTATATTGTATAGATGGGAAGGGAAGAAAAACATGTGCTTCCTCACATTGCTGGCGCCATACGACTATAAGAGTCTATTGAGAACTAATCCATACATTTTTGCAATGGTAGAGGTTGATGATGACCCTTGACCAACCGCTCAACTTGATAACCCTTTTGTGTTTGATTACTCGATAGTGGCACTTTATATGTAGTATATATATTCATTGTTAGCTGTAGGTGTACTCCAATGAAGACTGTACCTTTAACATGTTGCTCAAATAGATATTACTGGTGGTAAACTGTTTCTAATAGGAAAAGGGTTGGGGAACCTTATTAGGTCGAAAGATTCGTGTGTTTTCCCCCAAACGAACGATTGACGACTGAATGCATGAAACTAAAACGCAAGAGATCGGTCAACATAAGAAACAGTCAATACATTTAAAGGGTTTTTCAACAGAGACGCTACAAAAGTAAATCGATAGGGACAGCTAACGACGCCATATTTTTTCCCGCTCTTTTCACATTTTTCTTCAGTAAGGTTTGCCATTCCATCATGGAAAGATATACGAGCCAACAACGAGTCGAAATTATTAAAATTTACTACCGATATTTGGAGTCAGTGGCCTCAACTTTAAGAGGCAAACTTTAAGAGGCCTCAACAATGAGCGATGAGGCTCTTTTCTGGCTGAATGGCTTCGTCAATAAGCAAAATATGCGTTATTTGTCAGACAGCAATCCACACGTAATCCATGAGTCATCATTGCATCCCGAAAAAATTACGGTTTGGTGCGGTTTATGGGCCGGCGGCGTCATTGGGCCGTACTTCTTCCGTGATGATCAAGACCGGCACATTACTGTGAATGCGAATCGCTACCATTCAATGATAACCGAATATTTTTGGCCCCAGTTGGATAATATGGACTTTGAGGACATGTGGTTCCAACAGGACGGCGCCACAAGCCACACAGCGAATGCCACAATCAATTTATTGGAAACCAAGTTTGGTGAACGTGTTATCTCACGAAATGGCCCAGTCGATTGGCCGCCTCGGTCGTGCGATTTGACGCCGTTAGATTATTTCCTGTGGGGCTACGTCAAGTCTATGGTCTATGCCAACAAGCCAGCGACGATTGATGAACTTCGTACGAATATCGATCGTGAAATTGCAGCAGTATCGGCCGATTTATGCTTGAAACCCGTCGAAAATTGGGTTCAGCGTCTGGATTTCTGCAAGCGTGTCCGTGGTGGCCATGCAAAAGAAATCGAGTTCCATACATAATGGCATCGAACGCACTTTCACAGGAATAAAGAATTTCATTGGTATCTAAAACCGGTTTTGTTTTATTTAAAAAAACTTTTGTAGCGCTCTTATTGAAAAACCCGTTACATACGCATTGTGGAATATTTATGAATCACAGACGGAAAGAATGCACAAATACAGACAGAGCATAACGAGAAAAAAACTATGAAAACATTACACCACACACAGCTGTATTTGTATCACAAACAAAGCTGTATTTGGATCCCAACCACAGCTGTATTTGTTTCACAAACAAAACTGTATTTGGATCCCAAACATATATTACAACATATTAATCATAGTGTCTCAAACATGCAATATTGAATAGCAAGCATAATGTGTTTGGGCACAAGTATACTATATTTGCGACAAGCTCCGAACACAGTTTATATTTGTATCCAAACTCGAAAAAAAGTCTGAAAAAAAATTCAATTGAAAATTCAATTCAATTTAAAAGGCGCCAATTGAAATGTATACGACAATTTTAAAAGCATCAATTGAAATTTAAAATTTATCAACTGAAATTAGCATTGATTTCTTTGAAATTTCAATTGATGTTTTGCAGATGCCACTTATGTCGTTTATATTTCAGATGATGTCTTTTAGATTTGAACTACTGATTTTTAAATTTCAAGTGAAGTTTTCTAAATAGGGGCGGATCAATAAGTCCGTGACTTTTTGAATGAAACACAGTTTTTTTCTGCAAAAAAAAAATTAGTTTTCAACATAATCTCCTTTTAGCTCAATACACTTAGTCCGACGTTTCTCCAATTTTTGTATCCCTTCCAAAAAAATAGGGTTTTTCGAGGTCCATAATACAGGCATTTGTTTGATCAGTAATTTCATCGTTGGAGCTAAATCTCTTTCCACCGAGCCATTTCTTTAGGTTTGGAAATAGGAAATAGTCACTGGGGGCTAAGTCCGGAGAATATGGGGGATGAGGTACCAATTCGTAGCCCAATTCACGGAATTTTGCCATTGAGACTACACACGTGTGCACCCGTGCATTATCTTGAAGAAAAAGAACTTTTTTCTTGATCATATGGGGTCGTTTATTTTTTAAATCCTCCTGAAATCGGTCCAAGAAGTTGGCATAATATTCGCCGTTTATAGTTTTTCCCCTTTGAAGGTAATCGAAGTGGATTGTCCCGCGTGCATCCCAAAAAACTATTGCCATTACCTTGGCCTTCTTCGGAGCCGGTTCAGCCGGAGAAAGCCATTGTTTAGATCCATGATCCATGTTGCATCCACAGTTACAAAACGCCGCAAAAACTCTTTCGTATTGCGGTTAAACAACTCCAAACAATCCTTTGAAGTTGTCACACGATTACGTTAATGGTCAATTGAGAGCAAACGCGGCACCCATCTTGCAGACAGCTTTCTTAAACCCAACTGATCATTTAAAATCGAAACCACACTGCCATATGAACTGCGTATGGCATCAACAATCTCACGCACTTTTACTCTTCGATCGGCCAACACCATATCGTGGATTTTTTGACATTTTCGGGTGTATTGACCTAAATTGGTCGTCCAGAACGTTCAGCGTCATTTGTACTTGTGCGACCACAACGAAAGTCAGTAAACCACTTTTTTCCCATTGAACTCGATGGTGCAGAGTCTGCACAGTATTTATCAATCTTTTTCTTGGTTTGATTGACGGTTTTTTTTCGCAAAAAATAATGTTTAATGAGAACTCAAAATGCACTTCCTTCCTTTTTTAAAAAAATGCACGAGGTTGTATGTTTTGAACAGCTGGTAAACACAAAGTAAATGAGGGAACTTGTTCACAATTTGACAGTAGTATGTTAACAGTTGGTACTTGATGGGAGCAGTGTTGCATTTCATATAACTACGAGGGAAGTTGGAAAAATCACGGACTTATGGATCCCCCCTCGTATTAAAATTTTATAAATATTTTAAATTTCAATTGATGTTTTTTATAAATCTCAATTTAAATATTTAAAATTTCAAAAGGAATTTTGCCGTGTAAATGTTTTTAAGCATTGTTTTCATTAATTGAAGATCTGCTGCATTTTTGTTCTTTATTGTCTGTCACGTTTTTGTTTTCAGCAGTTTTCAACAAACAAAGCCTCATTTGGGTCACAAAAACATATATTATAACATATTAATCATTGTGTATGAAACATGTAAGCAAACACAATGTGTTTGGCCACAAGTATACTATATTTACGACAAGCAACAAACACATTATATTTGCATCCAAAAACCAACAAAATACAGATTTTTCAACGTGTACTTTCAAACGCGTACAAGTAAGTATACATCGCCGAGTAATAGTAAAGGCTTTTCCAATAGGTACTTGACAACTTTGAATTTAATTCGTGAACGCACTCTTCTACTGATCATCTAACTCTTACTTTCCTTTTTTCCAGTAAACTCAACATTTTCATCATGGTGAAGTACACGAACGAACAACGTATGCAAATTATAAAAATGTACTATCGAAATTCGTAGTCGGTGACCGCAACTTTAAGAGCGTTAACTCCAATTTTCGGTCGCTATTCTCACCCTATTAGACAAGGAATAACAAGTTTAGTGCACAAATTTGAGTCTACGTATTGATTGTGTGATTCTGCCTTGTCCGGGAGACAACGGGTTGGTCGAAGTGACGAAAATATCACTGCCGTTCAGGCGTCCGTAGCAAACGATCCAAATCAGTCGATTCCGCGGCGTTCTCAAGAACGCCAAGACCACTTTATGGCAAATTTTGCGTAATGATCTTGGCTTACACCCATACAAGATCAAGCTGACTCAAGAATTTAAGCCGATGGACCATTGGACGCGACGTACGTTCTCCGATTGGGCTCTGGAGAAGATGCGCCAATGTGATGAATTTCATCGCAAAATCATCATCAGTGACGAAGCTCATTTTTGGCTCAATGGGTTCGCCAATAAGCAAAATATGCGTTATTGGTTGGTAAAAATCCACATGTGCTTCATGAATTACCCCTTCATCCACAAAAAATAACTGTTTGGTGCGGTTTGCATGCCAGCGGCGTCATTTGGGCCTTTTTTCGTCGACAATTACGATCGTCACGTTACTGTGAATGGCGATCGTTATCGCGCCATGATTACCGATTATTTTTGGCCCGAATTGGAAAACATGGACTTGGACGACATGTGGTTTCAACAGGACGGTGTCAAAAGCCACACAGCACATGTTACAATCGATTTATTGAAGAGTAAATTTGATGAGCGTGTTATCTCAAGAAATGCACCAGTCAATTGGCCGCCTCGTTCGTGCAATTTAACGCCTCTAGACTTTTTTCTTTGAAGCTACGTCAAATCATTGGTCTATGCCAACAAGCCGACGACGTTGGAAGAACTCATAGCCATCAATGAACGCGAAATAACGGTCGTTACGACCGAAATGTGTGACCGAGTCAACGAAAATTGGGTCCAATGAATCGATCGCTAACGAGGTGCCCGTGGTGGCCATCTGAACGAAGTCGAGTTCCATTCATAAATGTTTTGATTGTATTTCAAGTCGATCATAAAGTTTTGGAAATATCTCAAATGGTTTGCGTTTTATTTAAAAAAAAAGTTGTCGTCCTTATTGGACAACCCAATAGAAGCGTTGAATTTCGAATAACTGCGAAGTGTTATATTGTGTACTGTACAAAGAAAGAGTGTGGTTATCGGAATTTGAAAATAATCGCGTTTTATTAACAATAAATAGAGCAACGCTAGCAAAGAAACAATAAGCGTGTTTTGGTTACACCGCTTGCTTATATAATCGCTTGTTTTGTATGAAGCACTTAACGAAAATATAGCGACGCCAATCACAACAATTTTTTTTGACATCTTTTACCGTTTTCAACCCTGTCTTATATTTTCGAATAAAATCACTTATCGCTAAATAACCGTTTTCTTTGCAACTTAGCAAGCGATAATCGCTTGCTTGTAACCAAAACACGACTAATGTATCGTTGAAAACTTCTGTCCCACTGTGCCATCTCCGAGCAGAGAGTTAGTTACATGTTAACACACTTCAAAACAATTTAACAATATTTAAATCAGGTTTCTCAAATATTTTGCAAATATGGAAAATTTTAAATTTCTTTACGACTGTAAATGTCAGTAGGAAAAAAATGGCTAAGAGACGGCATCAAAAACCTAATACCCATCAAAGGAAACGATAAAGACTAGATTTTTTTTATATTTCTTTGTTGAACAAAAGGGGTTGCCTAAGGGATGATGTTGCAGAGCTATAGAGAAATCACATGGAAACAATTTTAATATCAACATATTCGATACACCACCACATTATCATCGTCTGGATAATGACAATAATGATGATGGCGATGTTGAATCTGTGGAACATATTCCACATATCAAATGTGCCACCCGACCGACCCCCACTCGTTCTGTGGCTCCCAAGTCCATAAAGTCGATGTAAAAGTGTAGTGATCAATGGGGTGATAATTGCTTTCAATTTATGGAGATTCTTAAATTCAATTGTTTAACCACTCAAATGTTACACTTGGGACTGTTGGCTGTGCCCAACAACATTCAGTCATGTAGCAACACCCTTTCTATATGAAATTCCTTCAATTGCTCAATATATTCCAAGCGATTTATAGCATTCTGCTGATACTTTAAGTCAGGCCAGAGGGCTAGAAAAAACCAAAAGCCAAAGCACAAGCACGAGCACAAAGGGCACAACGGAGGAATATGTAAAAGTAACCCAGAAATAAAATAACGTTGAATTCAATTTAACCACCCACAATTTAACATGAACAAATACAAGTGTTTACCATCTACCCCGAGGGAGAAGGGCGGCGCATCGGTTGAATGTCAGAAGACAATGGATTTAACCAACCGACAATATTATACGCAACGCGATTTACGTAAATCGCTACGATTGCTGTTGTTGGTTGGTTGGTTGGTTGGTTGGTTGGTGGTGGTGTTCCATTATTGTTGTACTTTTTCAACTGATTTAACAATCAATTTAATTTAAGCTGAAGGGTTAACCGAGGGGAACGCAATCAGTTTAACTTTTTCCTACTTGAATACCAATGCAAATGTGAGAATAATGTACGATATATTAGTACAAGAGGAGAATCAACAAGGGGCCTTCCATTCATTCTATAAGCAGAGCTACAAAAGGGGTACACGCCGAGTAATTCTTTCAAGTGCATACACATGACATTCGAACCTACAACCCAATTAATGTTTAGAAACCACATCTAATAAACATTAACCGGTAGGAAAATATACTAGTTCGGAACTAGTTTGCAACTAGAATTTATGTACGAGTATCATAAAACTAAATAGTTCTTCTTCATACACTAAAATACACTCATACACTTCTAAAAAAATTTCTATTATTTGTTTCAGTATACTCTGGCAAATCATCATGAATTGACTCACGCGAGATCGTTACCGCACCATGATCAAAGATTTTCTGTTTGAAAATAAGGATAACATTGATCCAGACGAGATGTGGTTTCAACAGGATGGCGCTACGTGCCATACGGCGATCGCAACCATCGACTTATTGAAATCAAAATTGATTGGCCTCCAAGGTCGTGCGATTTGACACCTCTCGATTAATTCCTGTGGGGCTACGTGAAGGCACTGGTTTATGCTGATAAACCAGCAACAATTGACGCCTTGGAGGCCAACATTGTTCGTGTTCTTCGTGACATACGGCCAGCAGTGCTCGAAAAAGTGGCCAAAAATTGGACGTCCAGAATGCGCTTCGTCAAGAACAGCCGCGGTGCGGTGCCCATATGCCCGAAATCATTTTCAAATGTTAATGCCACGTATTGATCTTTCGAATAAAAAAAAAACTCTATTACAATTTAATTTTTTGTGTTATTTTTTTACAATTTGAAGTTCTATCGGACTTGAAAAAACACCCTTTATGTATACACTGAAAAAAAGTCAAAAGTCAGCTTATGCAAAAAACTCATCACTACACGCAAAGAAAAAAAAACGTTTATTGCTCGGTTGCCGCCACAATACTTTGATTGATTTGTATTAATTTATTAATCGCAACCGTTCTTGTAGTTCTCCCAATTTTTTTTTTTAGACTCCAATTGTATTTACAATTTAGCATTATATATGACATTAGGCAATTTGTAGATTTACATGAATAAATTAAACATAGTGTTTTAGCATGTGAAGGATGAGCCATTGCTTATCAACCTTTGAAGTTAAGGTCGCTATAAAACTACTATTACATTTACATAATTTATCTTGAATAGATTATCTGGTGGCAACAAGATTAGTATGTTGAAAACGTCGTAGTCGTCGTTGGGATGATGAGACGTTCAGCAGTTGTAGAGCTAATGGGTTACTGTGGCTTGATAACCTGTTCGCACAACGTTGATTAACTACATCGATTTCCTGTTGGACAGTATTTAAGTGAAGGTCCCTATGAAGAATTTTATTGGAGACATATGTTGGAGCATTAGTTATTAAACGCAAGAATTTTGATTGGAAGCGCTGTATAATATTAATATTTGTTTTCGATGCTGTACCCCAAATTTCAGATCCATAAGACCAGATAGGTCTGAAAAGGGTTTTATATAGCAGTAATTTGTTGTCAATCAATAGTTTAGAATTTCGTACTAAAATCCAGTAATATGCGGTAAGTTTAAGGCCTAACTGTATCCTTTTGGAAAGTATGTGCTTTTGCCATGTGAGTTTCCGGTCTAGATGAATACCGAGATATTTAGCACTTTCTGCTTGAGGTAATTTATCGTTGCCGAGCGTTACTTGAGGGCAGGTTTTAGTTCTTAAAATGAAGGTGACATGAGTTGCCTTGTTAGCATTTGGCTTTAATCTCCAAGAGTGATCTTGCAGATGTTGAGAAGCGTGTACATTATCCTGGTGTGTTGACAGCAAAACAGTATCGCCTGCAAATGTAGCAATCGTAGTGTTAACGTCAGTTGGGATATCAGCCGTGAAGAGGGTGTACAATACCGGTCCTAGAATGCTACCTTGTGAAACACCTGAGTTTATACAACATAATCGAGTTTGCTCATCGTTGAACTTCACGTAGAAGAATCTATTTTCCAGATAAGATTTCAGTATTAAAAACAATGGGTAGGTAACGAGTTTTTGAGTTTGTACAATAGTCCCACATGCTAAAGCTTGTCAAAAGCTTGGCTAATGTCAAGGAATACAGCTGAACAGTACTTTTTTTTCGAATGCTGTCCTTATGACCTTCATGTTTCTATGAACCTTTTCAATCGTCGAGTGCCGCTCTCTAAAACCAAACTGCTGATCAGGTATAAAATTTCTGGAACTTATTATAGGTTTCATTCTATTAAGTAGTATTTTTTCAATAATTTTGCCCATTACCGGAAGAAGGCTTATTGGTCTATATGACTTTACATCCTCGGAGGGTTTTCCCGGTTTCAGTATCATTATGATCTCCGCTACTTTAAGCTGAGCAGGGAAGTAGCCATTTCGGAACACTGAATTAATCAGGTTTCTCATGTGTATAATAGCTATGTCGGGTAACTCTTTTCAGACTTTTGTTGTGATCAGATCGAATCCTGGTGCTTTTTTTCTGTTTGGTAGGTTTTTAATGATGGTTTGTATTTCCTTACAGGTTGTATTTTTTACTGGCAAGTTCTCCAAAATAAACTCGTATATCGCAAATGTGTATCATGTTGTTGCAAACAAGTTCTCGTTTGCATTAAACGCGTACAAAATTACGTTTGCCGCAAATTTAAAAAACGTTTGCGATAACTGAAATTAGCAATTTTTCTAATGAGAGCACAGATTACGAACAACGTAAATTTCGCTCATTCTGTCTCATTCTGTAAACAGTCGTATCCTTTCGTTTGGCATACAGTACATTAAACATACATACACATTAAACTGATCACACACTCTAATGCTTCTACCTTGTCGATATATCTTGTATGGGCAATTGAGGCGTTGTAGTTTGCTGCACTTTTAGTTGTTATTTGAATGCAAAGTGAGACAGACGTGCAGGTATACAGTGAAAAAATATACAAAAATACCAACTTTTTTAAAACAAACTTTATGGGTAAAACCAAAATCGTAAAAGTTGCAAATTTAAACAAAAAAGAGCTTATGGAAGCCATAAATAAGTTTTAATTACAACTCGGTTGCTGTAACCGAAAGAACAGTTGGTGGAATCGTTTTTCGTTTCTCGCAAACGTTTTTTCAGCTTTAGTTTTTCATAATTCGTTTACAGCAAACGTTTTTCAGTTCTCGCAAACGTTTGTTTAGTTAGGATCAACTACAACTCGGTTGCTGTAACCGAGGGAACAGTTGGCGGAACGGTTTTTCGTTTCTCGCAAACGTTTTTTCAGCTTATATTTTTCATAACTCGTTTGCTGCAAACATTTTTCGGTTCTCCCAAATGAAATGACATGTATGGCTTAACAAAAGTTCGTTTCTCCCAACTACAGCCCCCAAACGAACTTCAGTTATCTGAGATTTCGTTTGGGAGGAACGAGTCTTTTCTTTGCGTGTACAATGTAAATATTCATTGCAGCAATAGTTGGGTTCAATGATTTAATCGTTGGTTGAATGAAATTATTTAATTCACTAACTAACGCCGCAAGCCAAAGCATGGACGTGAATTCGAATATTAAAAAAATAATAATAATAATAAAAATAAATATGTGTCTCTGCTGCAATGAATATGTTCCTTTGTTCCGATAAATATTTTTCGTTGATGCTTTTCACATATATGACAAGTTATAATGCAGCAACTACAAAATTGTCAGATGATCAAAACTTTTCGTACTAACGAATATGTTTCATCCCTGCGCTGAAATTTGTTTCTTTCAGCGCACACAGTAAACCAGTGAAATGGGTCAGTGACTCGCTGAAAAAACAGTTTTTTTCTTGTTTAGATGCAAATAGTAAAACGTGTGTTTGGAACTTAAAGCAAACATAGTATATTTGTGTCCAAACACATTGTGTTTCCTATTCAATATTACATGTAAAGGATGTCTCAATAAGATTGTACTTTTTAAATTTAGTGCAATTTTTGTGCAAGTGGCAACTCTGAAATTTGGCAGCTGTCACATATGTTTATTCCGATTTATAAAAATGGAGCGTTTTACGAAAGAACACGCGTTATACGAGTAATTGTGAAAACTTATAAAAAAAATTGGAAAGTTATACAGAGACCGCTCGGAAACTTCGAAGAATTTTCAGTCGAGAAAGTGCTAATAATCCATGAGAAACAAATGCACCCACAACGAGCAACTGTCTGGTAAGGATTTGGGCCTTACTTTTTTTAAGATGAGGCTGAAATTGCAGTGACTATGAACGGCATTCGTTACAGGAACATGATAACGGAGTTCTGGTGGCCTCAACTGGACGACATGGATCTGGACGATATGTGGTTTCAGCAAGACGGCGCCACCAGCCTCACCGCGCATGAAACAATCAATTTATTGCAGCAACGATTTCCAGAACAAATTATGTCAAGAAATTCTGATGTCAACTGGCCACCAAGATTATGTGATTTAACACCGTGCGATTTCTTTCTTTGGGGGTTTTGTAAAAACTCGGGTTTATGCGAATAAATTAGAAACAATTCCTGATCTCAAATCCGAGATCCAATGCGTCATCGCTAAGATACAGCCAAATCTCTGTGGAAAAAGTCATGGAAAATTTCATGAAAGGAGTAATGGCCTGTCATCAGAGCCGTGGTGGCCATTTGACGAATATTTTATTCCATACATAATCGGAACATGTCTTCTTTACAATCCGATAAAAAAATCACAACTATCTCAAAAAATGCGTAATTTTATTTTAAAATGAAAAAGTGCGTTCTTACTGAGCCACCCTTTATGGGACACAATGATTAATGTGTTATAATATATATGTTTGTGATCCAAATACAGCGTTGTTTGTTATACAAATACAGCTGTGTTTGGTGCACTGTCTACTTCAAAGAGATATTGTTCTCAGCCTAAGTTAATATTATTGCAAGTGTATAATTGCATTTTGCATTATTTTTTCAGTCAGTGATTTATAAATATTCGTGAATATGTGTGTAAATGAATTGAGTGTTTCTTATGTTGACTGATCTGTTGCGTTTTAGTTTCATACATTCAGTCGTCAATCGTTCGATTGGGAGGAAACATGCGAATGCTTCGACTTAAGTACTTGGTTGGTTGGTTGAAAAGGCTGCAAGACAGCACGCTGTCTAGCACATTTAGGCTAAGGAAGCCCATTGTGATACCTGCAGTTTCCACTATAGCAACTATTGACTAGTCGTCTAGCCAATTTGCCCTTTGAATGAATTTGTCTACAAGACCTACAGGAATATCCTACGGTTCTACGGTGCTAACTAAATGTGTTCCGAATATCCTAATTCTCAGTCCTGCCAGAGCAGGCCAATCCAAGAGAAGGTGTTTCGTCGTCCTCTTCCATGCAGCATCTACAGAGAGTGGAGTTTCTATGTCCCAATCTTAGGGCGTGTTTTCCTACAAGACAATGTCGCGAAAGTGTTCCTATCATTGTGGATAACGTCACTCTAGGAGGAGTAAAGAGGGTCGTCTATATGTATGTCTGCTAGGAGAAGGCATAGTTGAATGTCAACCTACTGCCTCAGAAGCCATATTTGCAGAAATATTTTGAGAATGCCTCGGCATTTATACTGCTGGGTGCCCTTAGAGGATAGTGAATGCATACCAAGGCTAAATCGGTTAATAAGAAAATCATGAAACCGTTTAATATCTCTCGCGTGGATTAATGTCTCAATGGTGGACAAGTGTGAGCTGCATTTCGTAACTGGTCTGTCAAAAAACGCTGTATACTTTCTATCAACTTTTCAGGAAAGGAAAACACAAATTCTTATACCATTTCCTGGACAACCTAGACTTTGCTAGTATAACTAACTTCTAAACTAATGCAGACATCGGGAAACGGTTTCCTTGGTATATCATGGTTAAAAATACTTCGCAATGGTGATATAAACCTGCATTTAGCAGGCCCATTTACAATTTGTTTTCATCCGGGTATCACAAAATGAAATGACATGTAGGTTAACAATTTACCTTTTAGGTGAATTGATTGATCATCTTTTACAGGATTTTAACGTAAATGTTTAACCTTTCCGAGACTAAGATGTTACACAAACATTTTTTATTAACTTTCGAAATTAACTAATGCAACGCAGAGTATCTCAAGGTGTTTTGCATTCCTTAAGGAACAAACGAATACATTTCAAACCCAAGACTTAGTAGGTGGAAGGGAAACTGTAAATTTCCGAGTCATAACCTCCCCTCATACTATAACCCCTATCCATGCTTCATCAATATAAAGTGCGTGTAAGGGAAGCATTTAAACCGTTTATGCCAAAAATCAATTACATTTAACAAAGTTAAATTTGCCTTCTCCACTCGACAAAAAGGGGTTAAACGTTTCTTGAGCATATGGGAGTTTAAGTACCCTCTCTCCTACTACCTAGTGAAAATGTAACACTTGAATATGTTTTAACTTGATTGAAGCATGATTGTTTTCATCCAATTTAATTTCAGAGGGAATCATGTGGCAACATGTTTAAATGTATTAAGCAAAATTATATTTATGTAAATGAAATTACTTTGGAGTGATAGAAATTTAAGCAACACTACGTATCATGATACAGTCAGAGGAGGTAATCGCATAAGCCCAGCTGATTTATGGGTTTTCGTCGTTTCCCTGTTTTGTTTTGTTTCTTCTGTTAACATTTGCTTTGTTGGAAAAAATACGACATAATTTGAATCTAGAAGTAGTAACAAGTTAAACGATCTAATTCAATTTTTCATATTTTGTGTTCAGCATGGTTTTCAGTAATCAGGTGAATTTGGCAACCTGAGCAGGGAATTTCTAATGCGGCTACCTGATAATAACTGTATCATCCCAGTAAACAATTTGTTCCGAATTCGGTCAGAAATATGTCAGACACTCTGCACAAGTTGCCACGTCTGATGCCGATGTCGGTCAAACAACGTACAGAAAATCGCATAGGCGTTTGACAAGAATTCGGAAAGTTTTGTCGGAGGAAATTCGGAAGAGTGTGCAGAGAAATCGGTCAGATTTCTGTGAGAATTCTGCGGGATATTCTTTAGGATTTTTAGACGTAGCTGAACGAAGTCGGCATAAAGTCTAATTACACATCCGATAATGGTACGACGTTTCCGATCATTTTCTGACACATTGTACTATTTGTCGTGGCAATTTTGGAGAGACGTCTGAACAAACGTGCGAGAATGTTCCGACTTTTCAGATCATTTTCTGACCATTTGTCAGATTTTTCGTACCAATTAATACAAATTAATTATTAATAAATAATCTATATTCTCCGAGATTCTTATTTTTCTTGTATTTATTTTCCTCGATATTTCGCTACTCCATTGTGTAGCATCATCAGGAGATATAAACCATATTGTTGTATCTTTTATTGTTGTACCTTGTTGTATTGCTTATATCTGACCTCAAGCTCGGAGAATATAGATCATTTATTGATAAAGAAAAAGTCGAACAACAGAATAAAAATAATTAATTATTATTTTTATTTGACGACCGCGACGTCTTAAGCACTTCCTTGCTCATTTGTAACTGAAGACAACAAACATAATGACGCAGACAACACAAAAACAACAATTTAATTCACCGAAACTATAAAGTAAAAACAATTTCGGGGAATTCCCTTACTAGCGTATGGTTAAGGAATGAAAACAAAATCAAATAAAATAATGAATTCCCTTCAGATAATGTGCAGACACGTCGCATGATTTTCGTATGGAAATTCAGAGAATGTACAGAACCGCCTGACAGAGAATGTACAGAACTGAAGACTGACTGAAGAAATTTGAGATATTTCGGCTAATTGTCGGATATAATTTAAGAGTACTAAGAGACGTCCGACACGTCGGCAACAATTGTTTACTGAGATGGTACGTATATAAAGGGTGTATCAGTAGAATTGTACTTTTGAAATGTAGTGAAATTTTTTTTTGTGCAAGTGGCAACTCTGAAATTTGGCAGCTGTCACATATGCTTATTCCGATTATTAAAAATGGAACGCTTTACGAAAGAACAACGCGTTATAATTTTGAAATTATTACAAAAATTTGGAAAGTTATGCTGAGACCGCCCGCAAACTTCGACGAATTTTCAGTCGAGAAAGTGCATCTAATGTGTCAACCATTCGAAGAGTGGTCAACAAATTTAAGGAAATTGGCTCGGTTATGGACAAAGTACCGGTTGGTCTCTAGTTGGTCTCTCTGTAAACGAGTGTCGCCGAAAACATCAATTCGGCATCGTTCTAAATAACTTCAACTGCGCACTACGTACGCAGCTCATTCTGACAAAAGACCTCCACCTTCATGGGTACAAAATTCAGCTTACTCAGGAGCTCAAATCAGCAGAACATGGAAAGCGCAGGCAATTCATTCAATGGGTAATGGAGCAAAGTGAAGTCAATGCGAAGTTTTCAAAAAAAGTCATATTCTCCAATGAAGCGGCGCATTTCCATCTGAATGGCTTCGTGAATACCCAAAATTGTCGAATTTGGGGCTCAGAAAATCCGCATGCAATCCATGAGAAAAAAAATTCGCCCTCAAAGAGCAACAGTCTGGTGGGGATATTGGTCTGGCGGCGTGATTAGGCCTTACTTTTTTTGAAGTTGTGACCGAAATTGCAGTGACTGTGAACGGCATCCGTTACAGGAACATGATAACGGAGTTCTAGAGGCCTCAACTGGACGGCATGGATCTGGACGACATGTGGTTTCAGCAAGACGGCGCCACCTGCCACACCGCGCATGAAACAATCGAGAACAAATTATCTCAAGCAATTCTGATGTCAACTGGCCACCAAGATCACGTGAGTTAATCACGTGCAATTTCTTTCTTTGGAGTGTTGAGAAATCTCGGGTTTATGCGAATAAACCAGAAACAATACATTTTTCAATAAAATCTCGTTGTGTCAATGAAATCTTTCATTATTTTAACAATTTTATTTTATTTTGCTTTTTTAGTTAAATTCGAATTTTAATTTTTCCAATAACACTATGTGTAATTTTTTAAGTCATGGAAATGTAACCATATACGGAGACCACTACATGATAAAAGACAAAAATAAAGACCCGTGTCTACCAGTTTTGCCCAAAGTCATGCACTTTTTTATGGTCCCCCACAGATTTGGGGCCTCGGTGTCATTCTTGCAAAAAAAGTGATCAAATCTTGCAATCCGTTCGGAATTTTGATTTACTCTCTGAGGGAAAGTTGTAGCTCTTGTCATAAAAAACCAAAACTGTGAACATACAAAATCATAAAAAAAACTTCATAATCAAGGTCATAATCGCAAAAAACTTTAAAAAATTCCTTTTTTTACCTTTTCTCCCCTGTTCAGGTCCATAGGTAGCAAACCGTTCAAAATTCAAGGAAACAATCAACTACAAGAATGTACCTAAGATCTCAATAAACAACTTTCTAGAACATATGAACTTCCTAAGAATGATTCTGAACTCCGTTTAGGTAGCGCTTAGTTAACGTTTAAGTAGCCGCAAAAGTGAAAAATTTCCCGACAATTTTTTAATTTCACTGTGTGTAATTTTTTATGTCATGAAAATAAAACCATATACGGACACCACTACGTGATAAAAGACAAAAACAAAAAAGACCCGTGTCTCCCAGTTTTGCCTAAAGCCATGGACTTTTTTTATGGGACCCCAAAGATTTGGGACCTCGGTGTCATTCTTGCAAATAAGTGATCATTTTGTCAGGCTCATATCTTGCAAATAGTTCGGAATTTTGACTTACTCTCTGAGGGAAAGTTGTAGCTCTTGTCATAAAGAACAAAAATTGTCAACACATAAAATCAAAAAAATAAAATCAAAAAATCAAAATTGCAAAAAACTTAAAAAAATTCGATTTTTTTTACCTTTTTCCCCCTGTTTGGGTTCATAGGTAGCAAACCGTTCAATATTCAAGAAAACAATCAACTCAGAGAGTAAATCAAAATTCCAAACGGTTTGCAAGATATGAGCCTGAAAAAATTATCACTTTTTTGCAAAAATAACACCGTGGACCCAAATCTTTGGAGCCCATGAAAAAAAGTGCATGACTTTGGGCAAAACTGGGAGACACGGTTGTTTTTTTTTTTGTCTTTTATCATGTAGTGGTGTCCGTATATGGTTATATTTTTTCGTGTTACACTGTGTAATTTAACAATTTATAGATTTCACAATTTCAATTTAACAATTTCCATCCGCATACCCACCCAAATACCCGCCATTCGAATACTATAATCCCCTTTCACAATCTTCACAGGTACTTTTTGGAATAACAATTGATTGTTTGGGATACTTTTAGAGAGGTACGTTTTCATGTCTGTACACACAATAAATATCCTACTTGATTGCACTTCGTCATCCACTCAAACCCACCACTTGGCTCCCGAGAAATTATAGCTCGTCTCTAGTTGCCTGAAGCAGAGAAGGAGGTTGGTTTCACGTTGTTATGGAAAATGATACAATTGTATATCTGATGTTCTGCAGATAAATTCTTTTATTTTTGTTTTGTTCTCCTTCAATAATGACATGATAATACTTGAGAACCGAACACAAACTTCCATGTATCGATGAAAATCAATCCGAAAATTATACGCTACTCAAATTCCTCCATACATACATATTTATGCCAGTGAGTGGTGATTATTGTGCCGACTTTCCGAGAAAATGGTTGGCTCATTATTAAGCCCGTACGTACCAATTGTACCCGTATCTATAGTTGTTTTCATGGAGGTACTACTACCAGTGTCAAATTCCTATAAACAGTGGGAGTGGGAGTGGGAGGAGGATGCTGCATCAGCATATACATAGGTACATATGTCTATGTATGCCTATAATGCTCGTTACAGGTTTATCTGTTGTTGTTTCAGTTTCTGCTTTTTATTTTGGATTTTCCGTATGGTATTAATTTGGATTATATTTATCTTCAGTTAATTAACAAATGCTGTCATAAATGACAGATTCATATCATTTCCCAAGAACGGTATAAGTTTGTTTATTCTCATTAAAAAATAAATAATTTTAATTGGTATAATGATTGTTTATTGTATCTGCTAAGAAAAACAAATTAAGGATAATAACTACAAGACTTAAAGAGGATCAGAGTTGGAAGACAACACAGGATCGGTATGATGATGTTGATAATTTGTATATGTATACGCAGAACATAAAAATTTTTGAATGGGTCCATATAATTATTTATTTACAAACTATCATGTATATGTTTGGAATATAGTTGCTATTACATTATAATTACTACACATATGTTTCCTGGAAAATACTGTAGTCTGTGCATATTAAACTATTTTACCCACAAAAATAATATATTTGCAACTATCATTTTGCCATAATTATAATTGGGGGCACTAATTAACCACACGCTGAAATAACGGCCCCTGTAACATAATGCAGGAACCATTCATATGTTTATATCCATATACTTACGTGCTAGCATTGTTTTCATGAATTGAAGATCTGCTGATTTTTTATTTCTTTGTTGTTTTCAGCAGTCAAATTTGGGTCGCCAACACTTATGTTGGTTTGGTTTGGTTTTCGTGGTTGCTAAAGATACTATTTAGCATCAATTAGAGTCTTGAGACACGGTTTTGCATACCACATCGCTCCGGGCAGTCCAAAGTACCGTGTCTATATCCAGCCGTTTATTCGGAGATATCTCATTGGATCCCCTAGATCTATGTCGTGTATCTCAGTGAGGTTATGCAGTAAGGGACGGCCCATAGTCTTCAGGCGTCTATTCATCAGAGCCGGACAACTGCAGAGGAGATGCTCCACCGTCTCCTCCTCTTCTGCATCATCGCAAGCACGGCAGTGATCATTATATGGCAGCTTCAACCGTCTTGCGTGATTACCGATTGGCCAGTGCCCGCGGTCAGCACGCCAGTTAGCCTAAATATGCCTCCCCGATTATGGCTGATCAGGGAGTTGTCCGTTGAATGTTATATTCTAGCCATGTGTTTCTGGATATGCGGCACGTTTCCGTCCTATCCCCTCTGGTCTTCGCTCGTTCAAGGTAATGCAGGAAAATACCTGTTTTGACTAACCCTATAGGCGTTGCGACTGACACCAAGTGGAGTTCGGTGGAAGAGGATCCTGCGCCCTAGCTAGTTCGTCTGCCTTTTCATTCCCTAGGAGACCCTTGTGGCCTGGTATCCAAGTAAGAACCACATTGGCCAGCCGGCCTAGCTTGACAAGGTTTTCCCTACATTCACTAACGAGTTTGGATGCAGTGTTGTACGATTTGAGTGATAGGAGAGCCGCCTGGCTATCTACAAATATTCCAATGTGCTCTGTTCTTCGCTGTAGTACAAGTGCGGCGCAGGCTTTCTTGATCACCAGTAGCTCCGCTTGGAAAACGCTGCACTTGTCTGGGTGTTTGAATGATAAATTGAAGCCTGCCTCTTCGGAGAAAACACCCGAGCCGGTTCCATATTCCATTTTGGATCCGTCCGTAAATACTTTGGTGTCAAAACCTGTAAGTGGTTCCCCTTTATCCCACTGTATTCTCTTTGGAAACCTGACATCGAATAGGTTATCGAACGTCAATGAGGCGGTGCAGTAATCGGTGGTTATATTGAGTTCTCTTGGGATTGTCTGTAGTATACTCGCATGTCCATATGCTTTGCTCTTCCTCAGTCCAAGAGCGTTTAGTCGGGTGGCACTCCAGGCCGCACTAGTTGTGATGTGAAGGTCGATTGTTATAATATGAAGCATCGTATTAAGGGCTTCAGCTGGACACGTCCTCATTGCACCTGTTATGCCGATGCAATTTGATCTCTGTACTCTATACAACAGTTTCATGGTGGATGTCTTCCCTGCGACAGGCCACCATACCATTGCTCCATAGGAGAGTATTGGCCTGATTATGCTAGTGTACATCCATAGCACCATTTTCGGTCGGAGACCCCACCGGCTTCCGAACCTTTTCCGACAAGCGTAGTACGCAACGGTTGCCTTCTGTGCGCGGTGCTCTACGTTACGCTTCCAGGAAAGTTTAGGGTCTAGTTTCACGCCCAAATACTTGGCGTGAGTTGACAGTGGAATCTCTATTCCACTTAGCCGAGGGGGATTAAACATTTGGTATCTTGGTCTTAGTGGTAAAAAGCATGACCTCAGTTTTCCCTGGATTCACTCCAAGACCACTCCCAGTGGCCCAATCGTTAAGTGATTTCAAGGCCCCATTCATGATTTCGCTCAACACGGAAGGGAACAAACCAGACACCATTATTACCACGTCATCCGCTTACGCCACGGTTTTGATCCTCATAGTGTCAAGTTTCAGTAGAATTTTGTTGATCACACACTTATGTTACAACATATTAACCATTGTGTCTTCACCAACATAAAATATTGACCATCAACATGTAATGTGTTTGGACTCAAGTATACTATATTTGCTATCAAGCTGCAAACACGTCACATTTGCATCCAACCAACAAAAAATACCGATTTTCCAGCGTGCGTATACTTGTGTATAGGCAACCCGCTACGTCAGCCTTGTTGTCTCATTCACACTTATTGTAAAGTATCGTAGATGCCCAGTAAACAATTGTTATCGAAATGACGGATGCCAGTCAATTATATTAAATTGTACCAGACAATCAACCGAAATATCAAACATTTCTTCAGACATTTAAAGGATTTTTCCGCACACTGTTTGTCAGCCGATTCTGCACATTCTTTGAAATTTTATACGAGAATTCTACGACATGTCTGAACATTCTCTGATGGGACTTTTTGATTTTTTTATCAATACGAGAAACGTGCGACATCTCTGCTTAAGGTATTTGGTATTGTTTTCATTCAAACAGCAATAATGTAATTCCCCGAAAATAACGATACTGGACATTTTCGAGGAATTGAATTATTGTTTTTATTTTGTCTGAGTGGTTGGCACGTGGCAGGTCGTGAAATAATATTGTTACGAATTTCCTTATTCGTCCTTTTTGCGTTGTTTTATTCCCAATAATAAAACAAGGTTCGTTTTAAATTACGATAATTACAACGGTTTAACTTCCTTTTATTTTACTTATATAGTACAACAGTTTACTTTATTTATGACACTTTAACAAGTCTTATATTTTACTATCAATTCGCGTTGCATACTTTACGGGGTTTAATCACAAACTGAACTCTCCATTCCAATGACCTCCGCTATTTATACCAACTCTCCATACTCAAATGAAGTTATATCTAGCGAATTCAAGAACCTTCTAGTCATTGTTGTTGTTATTTATCTTTGTAGAATCATCTCGAATGGTGGAGAATTATCTAACTGAGGCGAATTCGTGGTACTGGTTTAGCGAGCTGGTACGTTGTTACAATGCATACTTTCAGGCGCAGCACTAACTGCCTGTTATTTACATAATGTTAGTAGTCATTAAGAGCAAGCAAAAGCTTTTACTTATTCGTAACAATATTAACAATTTATGATAAAATTAATTATTTTAGTTATTTTTGTTATAATCATGGAATAATTTTGTATTTTCTATTTTTTTAAAATATCTATTTATAATTTTCAAATTAAAAAATAATAAAAATAGTTACTAGCAGTGCCCGCACTCCTTAGTTGATTAATGCTCTTCAAACGTAAGAGTAAAATTTAAATCACATTGATCATACGAGGGCAGTTTTCCAACTCCGTGACCTATTCAAAAAAAAATATTTTTTTCGGCAAAATAACGTTGTATTTCTTAACATAGTCTTCTTTTAGATCGATATATTTAGTCCAGCGTTTTCCAATAGTCATTCGTTCCAAATAATAGTTTTTCCCAAGGTCCCCTAAATTCTTGTTTGTTTCAGTGCTAACCACTTCATTCGACCCACATCACTTACCGCCGAACCATTTCTTAAGGTTTAGAAGTAGAAAGTAGTCGCTGGGGGCTAAATCCTGAGAACGTGGCGAATGAGGTATATATTCGAAGCCCAATTTAAGGACTATATACCTGTGTACCGCTGCGTTGTTATGCTGGATGAACACTTTTTAGTTTGCCAAATTCTGTGGATTTTGCTTCAAATCAATGTCGAATCTTTCCAACCGCTGTGAATAATATTCGCCGGGGATCATTTTACAAATTGTACAGTAGTCAATTAACAGATGGTACACTGAAAGAAAAAGCTTCATCAAATTTATGAGTTCCTTCATCAATTTGATAAAACAATTCCACATTTTCCAACCTACGACACATTTAATTGAATTGATGAAGAATATTTCATCAATCTTTCATCCATATTTCGTCAATAGTTTACATTGATTCAACGACAATATTACATCAATTTGATGTATTTTTGGCATATAGTTGAAGTAACTCTTTTGATGTAAATTGTTTATCAATTTGCTGTACATTTTTCGTCAACTAGATGTAAAATTGTCATCGATTTGAAGTAATTTTTTCATCAATTTGGTGTAGATTTGTCACCATTTTGATGTCAATTGTTTGTTAATGAGTAGCCAAAATTCACGGAGCGTTCAAACCGCCCTCGTACTCAACAGGTACCCAGGGCACAATTTCATAATAACAGCCTTATAATTGTTCATACCGCGCCGCATACCGCTACAGAAAACAAGAAGAATCCCAATAACTCTAGTGGTTTCAATATGGATTTCAATATAAACTTCTTTTTCAATTCATTAATTTTTATAAAACGAAGGACTTTCAGTTATTCTGTAGCAATTGAAAATTAGTTAACAACCAAGCAAGATGCCAAGCACAAATAGCGATAAAACAACATAAAGCAAAATAGCAGAAATATCGGAAATAACTACACGCCAAGAGATGCAGTATCGCACTGCTCAAGTTTCAACCAGCAATGCAGGCAGACAAGAGAGAGAGTCCCCCTCACACCAACGTTGTCATCGTCATTATCACCTACAGAGTAGCAGAAGCAGGAGCAGGAGTTGGCCATCTCTGTTAGCCAACTTAAGCCAACTTTAATGAAAGTAGTTTGCTGCACTAGTATTTCTGATAAATTCTTCGAAGAATCCTTCAGAGATGAAAGCTGCATTTTTTTCTTGTTTTTTCCCTACTCCTTCTTCAAATCAACAGCATCATTAGCAAATACGCAACTGAGATGTAGTTAGTTAGATTCCCCTAGTTGTGCTGTCCTTTAGTCATGAAGGGAATGAATGACTGTACGTTCCCTGTTAAAATGTAATGCGTAGAATGGTTACATAAAAAATGCAATACAAAGTGGTGACGATTACCACAACTTTGCTATTATTAAATATTTTATATAATAATTGTTTACATTAGGTAAACATTCAGGGAAAATATGTAAATACCGCAGAGTAAATAATAAATTGCAAAAAGAGAGAGAGCACCCGCAGCAGGACAACACTGCAATATGGGAAAAGGTCAATTATTATGGTCTGTAATGGACGCATGGAAGGCACATTTCATTCAGTTGGTATGGAAACAATTGTAAGGCAACAAATAAAGGGTGTGCCATAAAATATTTTTAATGTGAACCCCCTGATATTTCGATATAATTTGACATTTATGAAGTTACACATTCTTAGTTAAACGAAAGAAATTAAAAAAAAGGAAAATAACGGGTTTTTCAGTAAGAGCTAAATAAAACAAAACCGGTTTTAGATACCAATGAAATTCTTTATTCCTGTGAAAGTGCGTTCGATGCCATTCTGTATGGAACTCGATTTCTTTTGCATGACCACCACGGGCACGCTTGCAGAAGTCCAGACGCTGAACCCAATTTTCGACGGTTTTCAAGCATAAATCGGCCGATACTGCTGCAATTTTACGTTCGATATTTTCGTACGAAGTTCATCAATCGTCGCTGGCTTGTTGGCATAGACCATAGACTTGACGTAGCCCCACAGGAAATAATCTAACGGCGTCAAATCGCACGACCGAGGCGGCCAATCGACTGGGCCATTTCGTGAGATAACACGTTCACCAAACTTGGTTTCCAATAAATTGATTGTGGCATTCGCTGTGTGGCTTGTGGCGCCGTCCTGTTGGAACCACATGTCCTCAAAGTCCATATTATCCAACTGGAGCCAAAAATATTCGGTTATCATTGAATGGTAGCGATTCGCATTCACAGTAATGTGCCGGTCTTGATCGCCGGCCCATAAACCGCACCAAACCGTAATTTTTTCGGGATGCAATGATGACTCATTGATTACGTGTGGATTGCTGTCTGACCAATAACGCATATTTTGCTTATTGACGAAGCGATTCAGCCAGAAATGAGCCTCATCGCTGAAGATGATTTTCCGATGAAAATCCGAATCATTTTCAAGTTGTTGCTCAGCCCAATTCACGAACATACGACGCTTATGGTGGTCAAGCGGCTTCAGTTCTTGCGTCAATTTGATCCTGTAAGGATGTAGGCCAAGATCTTTTCGCAGAATTCGCCACAACGACGTCACAGAGATGCCCAACGCTTGAGAACGACGTCGGAGAGACACATTTGGGCTTTCTTGAGCTGAAGCCTCAGCGGCAGCAATATTCTCGACACTACGGGCACTTCTTTGTCTCACTGGCACGGGAACATTTTGTACTGTGCCTGTGGATTCAAATTTTTCCACTAGACGCTCAATTGTTGATCTGGTAGGACGATTATGACGACCATAAATTGGACGTAGCGCTCTTAAAGTTGAGGGCACTGACTCCAAATTTCGGTAGTAAATTTTAATAATTTCGACTCGTTGTTGGCTCGTATATCTTTCCATGATGAAATGGCAAACCTTACTGAAGAGAAATGTCAAAAGAGCGGGAAAAAATATGGCGTCGTTTGCTGTCCCTATCGATTTAATTTTGTAGCGTCTCTGTTGAAAAACCCTTTATTAAAAAAAATATTAAAATTGGGAAATATTAAAAACTTTCTTCCAAAGTTCTGAGTTCCAGAGATGAGCATTTTTACCGAAAAATCATCTCTTCCGATGAAGTTTATTTTAACCTCGAGGGCTACGTTAACAACAGAATTGTCGCATTTGTGACACGAAATCGACGCTGTCGTAGACGAGATAGAGGCCCGGACTACGTAGAATGTAAAGAAATATTGACTAGATCCAATGAGGTAATGTAAAGGAAGTCGTGGAAGCCATTTGAACGATGTTGTGTTTCATCATAGAGGAATTTAGGATATAGTAATTTAAGCCGGAATCACAATGCAAGTAACATTTTCAATAGGCGTTCGCAATGTAAGCAACAGTTTACTTCGAATCAAGATGTTTGTTCTAACAGGTGATACCAGTATTACGGCTAATATATCAAGGCAACAATAAAATATAGTTTGTTTTCGTGTCAAAGTTAACACAAAAGTATGTCAAGAATAAAAGTAAGCCAGAAATTACAAAAACCAAATACATTTGAATTTGACTGTTCATGTAATGAACAGAAGAAAAAGTAAATAATTTAAGTTGTTTTTATAACACAACCTCTATTAGTTGTATCATGATTCAAATGTCATAAATATCACACCCAGGTTTGTTTCAGAACATATAAAAGCTGGCAAATTGTTTCGAAGCCAGGTTTGTGTCGTTTTACCCTTATGAGCTGGTGCTGAATCTTGCTGGAAAGTGGAACAGCGAATTGTCGAGCAGCTTCACAACTGCTTCCAAAACGGTTTCTTGGTAAACTTTGGCCGATGTTTTGACCCGTTGTTCACAGAAATGCAAGTCAGCTACACCGTCATAAGAGGCACCCCACCAAACCATGACTGCAGCTGGATGATGACCCTTTTCGACCCATGGGATGGGCTCTGATGCTTCTTTAGATGATCTTAGATCTTCTTTAGATAGCTTAGATTAGATAAGCTAATGGAAAAGCTGTCGATTGGCGTGTGTATGGATGACAGACTGTTCCAAGGGCCTGAATAGAGACAGACGGTTCATAGACGACAAGATCTCCGTCCCTTACAGAAGGTGAGCTCGATCCTTCACTTTACGGTAGCATTTTTGCAGGTTCCAATTCTGCCACTATCGCTGATTAAATAAGCTAATGGAAAACCTGTCGATTGGCATGTGTATGGATGACAGACTGTTCCATGGGCCTGAATAGAGGCAGACGGTTCATAGATATCCTGTCCATATCTGTGTTATGCATACACAATCGGTGTCCCTCGTCTATCTTTTGATCGCGCAGGACACCTTTCGATCCCGCAGGACATGCTTACGAATTGGTAAGGGCATACCAACATGTTCCAATTCCTTTGGAACCTGTAATGCAGTCCCTAGTCTTGTCTACTCATCCGCTCTGTCTTGCGATGATACATAAGAAGACAAAACTCAGTGCAGACAATAACCTGGCTTAATTCTAATGGCCATCGGTGATGCAACGGTTAATGTGCGAGGCTGTTGTGCGAGAGAACGTGGGTTCGATCCCTGCTCTGATCACCTTATACTTCTTTCGACGACGCCAACGGCGATACTATCGAGTGATAAGCCATGAAATAGCTTCACATAAAAACGTTCGCAAACGGTGTAAAACCGTAGGTCCCAATCAGTGAGTGAAAACTGGAAACCACACAGCTCAGTGATTGTGAAAAGCTCTCCCCTATCTCTTCATGGAATGTAATGGGAAAATATTTATTTTAATTCTAATGACATTGCGAATGAAAATCTGATACTTTGGCAAAAATCATTACAATTCTCTCAACTTTTGGAATGTTTGTACTGTATTACAGAGATTGGAGCAAACCCGATAATATCGACGGCGGTGGAGGCTGAACCAACAAATGGGCGGCGGCGGCGTCGCACCGTCTGAAATCGGCTCGAAGTTTTTATGTTCCCAACTGGCTTCGGGAGAGTACGATAATGCAACCTCCAAAACTAAGACAGAATAATACAAATTTACAAAAATCTATGTTTTTATAATATTAGAAATCTGAAAAACTATGCCGAAAACGTTATTAGAGCCCCCTTAGAAGAGAAGATCCACAGGCCCTAAGCATTAATAAACGAAAAACTTCCGAACCCTGAGAACCAGTGTTGATAATCCGGCAAAAATAACAATTCTAAATTCCAAATTATAAAAATATGTTATAATCTCCATTAAATATTTCATTTTCCATTTAATTTTGCTCAAACAGTTCTAATTTGAACAATAATAAATTAGCATCCTTGAACATCCTGTTTACACTTTTTAAAGTTTACAAACTTTCATTAAATTTATTTAAAATTAACACAAAATCTCTTACTCACCATTCGAGGATGTGTGACAGTCAGATGTTAGCAATGACGTATTGTCACCGCTTGCCGTAACTACAATGCTACTGCCCGAGTCGAGAGTTGTATTGTTAGTACTACAACCTCCTGTGGCACCGGCACCGGCACCATCATCTATGGTTGCGGTGGCCGTTGAAATTCCATTTGATGCATTCGTTGCCGTGGGAGTCGTTGGTGCACGTGCCAGATTTTCGGGATTTATTTGAATGGAACCCAAGTTAATGCGTTGCAAGTTCCCAGCAGCTTGGATGCGCACATGTATGGGTGGCTGGCGCCAACCTCGGGCGAACAGGGCCCGCCGTATCATGCCCAAGGCACCGCCAACATTCTGATTGGCATAGTGTTGCAGCAGACCGCCAACAAATGGCAACTGTTGCGGTTGCCCATGCGGTTGTTGTTGTCCATCCATGGGGGCTGGCTGTTGTTGCAGTGGCACCAGGCGAAAGATGCGATTTGCCACAAATGTACCTGGTTGATGCTGCTGCTGCTGCTGTGGTGGCTGTTGTTGACCACCAACGCCACCGCGGTTTGGGGCTCCCTGTTGATGTTGCTGTTGTTGTTGTTGCGGTTGTTGTTGCACAATGCCGGCAACAATATTTCCGCCAACGCCAACACCCCCGCCGCCACCATCGTTTTGATTACGTGTTAATATGAGTACTTGGGCCTGTTCCATAATTACCGGCAGCTCGTAATGATGAAAGAAATACAACATGGAATGCTGGCCAAACGAAAGAGAAAATAATTAATTATTAATAACAACAACAACAACAAAAACTCAAATCCAAATGGAATGTAAATCAATCACATAATTTTAGCCTTTAGTTGCGAAACGTCAAACGTCTACATATTGAATTTACTAACAACGATGTTTTTTTTGCCTCGTCTCTCTCTCTCTCTAGATTAACGTCCAACTGTAGACGGGAAGGTTATTCAGTACGCATAGAAAAGAAGATATATCAAACACGAGGTTACGAAAATACACCACCCATCACCATGGGTGATGTGATGTTGATTCCAAAAGTATAGTATGGAATATCATAAATTCAAATGATATCTGTCACAAATAGTTGTATTACGAGCAGGTAATCCACCACTATACCAGTAGTTGAAGTGAGACGAAACACGCACTGGATAATATCGGATCAGAATAAAATTATAAATTTGTTAATGCTATGCAACTGTTCACAAACTCCCTTTGCCAGGCAATTAGAATAGCCTTGCCATTTTGTCAATATAAATTAAAATGAAATTGTTTATTATCACATGACGTCAAATGAGATATCCTTATCTTATATGATGGTTACACGTTAAATGCAAATGTGAGTGGTAACAACACTGTGCTACAAGAATTTTGAAAAAGTTATTTTAACTTCACACAGAGAACTGAAAGTAAAACCAGAAACTACCACACAGAGGGTTACTTCAAAAATCGATCAATTAATCATGCAACCCCGCATCAAATAACGATATACATATAAGTTCAAAACATTTATTTTCATCGTCAATGTGAATTATAGAACGATTAATTTTTTATGGTGTCAGGGATTGTTAACAAAATGTACCTTTTTTAAAAAACCCAATGGTCGTGTTGCCGGCAGTCGATAAAAGACTCACTTAGAATTTTGTAGTTTATTGTGATACCACGGGCTAACGAGATCAAGCGTTAATCCTACCGAAGAACCATTTTGATCTGAAACAAGTCTCCCAGGTACCTAAAGAAGTGGTATACGATAGTACACATCCGCCTATACACATGTAGAGAAGATGTTCAGTGAATTCTTCCAATTCCTTATTGGCACTGCCCTGATACTGCCCCGACACTATCCCGACATTGTCGCGACACTGTTCCAACAAAGTCATGACACTGTCCTCACACTGTCCCAAGCCTATCCTGATACAATCCCCAACACACTCCCGAAACTGCCCTGACACAGTCCCGATACTTTACCTACACTGTCTCCATACTGTACCTACACTGTTCCAATAGCGTCCCGAGACTGTCCCAACAGTCCTAACACTTTACATACGCTGACTCCATACTGTACCTACACAGTGCCGACACTGCCCTGGCACTTTCCAAACACAGTTCCGATACTGTCCAAACACAGTCCCGACTCTGTCCAAACACAGTCCTGACACTTTACCTACACTGTCCCCATACTGTTCCTATACTCTCCCGACCGTCACGAGACTGCCCCAACACAGTCCCGACACTTTACCTACACTGTTCTCTTTCTGTACCTACACTGTCCCAATACAGTCAAGACACTGTCCCAAGACTATCCTGACACTGCCCCATCACACTCGCGACACAGTCCCGACACTGCCCTGACACAGTCCCGACACTTTATCTACACTGTCCCCATACTATACATACACTCTCCAGACAATCACGAGACTGCCCGAACACAGTCCCGACACTTTCAGCCCGATTCTGAATACTCCCCGGGAGATAATTCCCTGGGAATTAATTTTTCCCGGGAATAAAATCCTCCTATTCTAAACAGACGGGGAATAGAATAATAAGGGAGAGAGAATTGCGAATTTTCGAAGTCAGCTGTTTTGCTTTATGACGTTTGGTTTTGATTATTAAATTCAAATCATTTTAAGCAAATAAAACTTAATTAGTAATTAAAATAAGTGAAAATGTACACCACAGCCTTTAGAATGGCAGCAGAAGAACGACCGGGAGCAGGAGAAGCAACAACAAACGTTTGCAAGGAGATAGTTACGCGATGCGACGAATTCACTGGAGCTGCCGCAAACTAGCAATTTGTTGGGGGAATTACTCCCAAAAGTTGTTTTCACATTCTCCATTTTATTGACATTTAGAATACCTACTTTTTTCCCGGGGAAATATTTCCCTTTTTCGAAGTTCGTTTAGAATAAGGGAAAAGGGAATAGGGAAAAAACTCCCAGGGAGATTTTATTTAGAATAGGGGAACAGGGAATAGGGAAAAAACTCCCCGGGAATTGCTATTGAGAATTGGGCTGTTTACCTGCACTGTCCTTTTACTGTCCGGAGAGGGGTGGATACTTGGGAAGGCGATTTAGTGAGTAGGCGGCACAAATGTGCAGAATCTCACATAATGAACTTGTTCATATCTTTTGGAAGATTTGCGCTCCCAAGAAAACAACTGTCCCGACACTGTCCTCGTACTGTGCCGACACTGTCCCGACACTGCCCCAACTCTGTCCTGACACTGTCCCAACACTGTTCCGACACTGTCCCAACACTGTTCCGACACTGTCCCGATAATGTCCCGACAATATCCCAACAGTGTCCCAACACTGTCCCGATAATGTCCCGACAATATCCCAACAGTGTCCCAACACTGTCCCAACACTGTCCCTACACTGTCCCTACACTGTCCAAACAGTGTCCCAACACTGTCTCAACAGTGACCCAACACAGTCCCGAAACTGTCCCAACACTGTGCCGACACTATCCCAACACTCTCCCAACACTGTCCCGACACTGTCCCGACCCTGTCTCACCACTGTCCCAACACAGTCCCGACATTGTCCTAACACAGTACCGAGACCGTCCCAATACAGTCCCGTCACTTTACCTACATTGTCCCCAAACTGTACTTGGACTGTCCCGACACTGTTCGGTCAAAACAGACACTGCTCCGTCAAAACAAACACTGTTCCGTCAAAATAGACACAAGCATTGAGACCTTGTGCCTGAATAGAGACAAAAGATTCTCCTGGCCAATGTCAGCCAGATGTGTCTTAGGCATAGACTAACTGTGACCCTCGTCCCCCTCTCGTCTTGCTAGGGGCGTGCAAACCTATTCAAACTATGCAGTTCCCCGGTATGTGCCCCGTAACCCATATAACTCAAACATCATACTACTGATCCATTATCTCTCAACCAGTCACTTGCAAAATTCTCAAAATGTTTGCCATGTAAGCGCTACAGCGATCAGGTACAACGGCAGTTTAACAATAATAATTTTGGAATAAAATATATTTTTTCGAAAAAAAACGTTTTATTTCTCAACATAATATCCTTTTAGCTCGGTACATTTAGTCCATCGATTTTCCAATTTTTAACTGCCTTCCAAATCATAGGTGTTCTCAAGGTCGTCAAAACAGGAGCTTGAGTTAGTGATTCGACCCAAGTCTTTGGAAGCCGAGCCATTTTTTTCATTTTCAAATTAGTCACCAAGGGCTACATCCGCAGATTATGAACAATGATGAAGAAATTGTAGTCCAATTTATGGTTTTTTGCCATGGCGACTTCACATCTGTGCGCCAGTGCGTTATCACTGTGGAAGAGCACATTTTCCTCTGTCAAGTGCGTCAATTTTTACTCTAAATCCATGCCGATCTGTCCAACTGGTGTGAATAATATTCGCCGGTGATCGTTGGAGTACTTAGCCATGCAAAAGCTTCTCAAAATACCGTTCGGAACCGGTGCAAAACTGTACGTCCCAATCAGTGAGTGTAAAAACTAGAAAGCGCACATCTCACTGATTGTGAGAAGCTCTCCTCAATCCCTTCAAGGGATGTTATGGGACAGCATTTTTTTTTATAGATGACCAAAATATTAAGGTTTTCTTTCGCTCATAACGCCGGTTTCATTCACGCAATGTGTGAGATATCTACGCGGTGCTAAAGGTCAAATCATCACAAAGTACTACATTACAGACGGTAGTCGAGTGCAAGGAGGGGGTGCAAGCAAGTTGTCCACCATTGTCATCCTGGGGATAATATGGACTCCTGGTCACTAGGACGATCCTCAAATAATGCTCTCCAATCATAGGACGATACTTCTGGACAATACAAACCCTTTTTAAGCAATAAAGGTCGTACTTCAGCAACGGGAAAGAACAGCCCACAATTGAATATGGAATGACGAGAGCAGACCAATACATCGAATAGGAACAATATCGAAAATGCAAGGGGGTTTCTGACTGGATACTCCACTTTAAGACTACACCTACATCAAATTGAACGACCCGACATACATGAATACAGTCCGCGTGGGGGGTCCATCGGAACGCATGGAGAACTTTCATGAAATTAACATTTCTACACCTCTCCGCTGATGCACTACCCGGTTTGAAGCATCTCAAGAGAACGTATTAGAGAGCACAAATAAATGCGTACCCAGTACGAAGTTTGTATGAAAAAACGATGAGAAACACTCAATCAACTTGAAAGCATCACGACTGAATTTAGTTCCCACAACGGAAAATCGCTTGATACAACCTCTAATAGGTCGTGGCAGCGTCTAATGCGGTTATTACCTCTAATTCGGGTTTTATGACATCTAATGAAGTTGTCACCTGTAACTTCGGTTACAGCTAAATAAATAAATGGTTTCCCGTTACATCCCATGTAGGGATTAGGGAGAGCTTCTCACAACCGGTTTTACACCGGTTCCGAATGATATTTTGAGAAGCTTTTTCATGTCTAAATACTCGATAGTGTCGCCATCAGTAAACGAGAATACCGTCGTCGAACGAAATTTAAGGTGGTCAGAACAGGGATCGAACCGACGTTCTCATGCACAAGAGCCATGCACACTACCATTGCACCACCGACTGCCACAAGCTAATTCGGTTATTTTTTCAGTGGGTGTACACCGGGACTGGGACATGGGACTGTCCGTGGAGGTGGAAAGTTTCTGACAGCCATTCACTTGGGAGTGACCAGAAATGATTCCTTCATTGGGCAGTACAAGCAGCTCACTACTTCCACGCAGTATGTCCTAGGCAATGGCTTTATAGGAAACCTCCGTTAGCTAGCTAGAGTGAGAAGGCGAAAATAAATAAGCAGCCTGATTTGGTTATGCGATCACTGATGTGGCTCAGGCTTAGTAGGTGACTGATGTCACTGAAGCTCATCAAGCTATCGGGCATATTATTTTGTCGTTTAGAAGGCGGATGAGCCAAACATATGGGCCAACGAAGGATAGAAAAGAAGAAAATCCAGGTTCGACATATTGCATCCTGGTCAGCGTATGATCCATAATGTGCGGCTGCAATCAAATATCCTGGCAGTAGGTAAAATGCAAAAACCCGGTGGACTTGGTTTGCTTCCCGCCACCGTTCATAATGGCTGTGAAAATACGAAAACGAAAGAGAAAACATAAACATGGTACGATCAAGAATGTCGCATTGCAAATGATGAAAAGAACACTGCACGCATGGCAATGCTTCAGTCAATTGCAACGCGAGCTGCGACTGAGCGGTATAGGGAGAAGAGAAAGGAGGTAAACCGTCCCTTTAGGCGTGGAGAAATCGCGAGAGTGAGAAAATTTAAACTTACAGAAGGAATAACGAAGCCCGAGAATTCTACCAAAAAGTCAAAAACGGAACTAACGGACATGGTTCAGGACCCCCCTTCTGTAGAGAAAAGGACGGAAATCTCATCGCAGATGTGCAGAGAGAGATCATTTCTCTGCGCTATTGGTACCTGGGATATCCAATGACGAGACAATCGATCAAAATTTGAACGACGGCATCGATTGCTCCCCTCCTAACCAAAACGAGGTCAGAACAGCTATTGCCCGGCTTAAGAACAACAAAGCCGCAGGAGCCTATGGATTACCGGAGGAGCTGGCGGCGATGAGCTGATAAGGTGCATGCATCAGCTTATTAGCAAAATTTGGTTAGATGAATGCATGCCATGCGATTGGAGTCTCAGTGTACTATGTCCCATATTTAAAAAAGGTGACCCGAGTCTCTGTGCCAAGTACCGTGGAATAAGCCTTTTATCCATAGTATATAAGGTTCTATCAAGTATAATGTGCGAAAGACTAAAACCAATTATCTCTGACCTGGTTGGACCATATCAGTGTGGCTGTAGGCCTGGAAAATCGACAACCGACCAAATTTTCACGATACGCCAAATCCTGGAGAAGACTCACGAAAAATAAATCGACACCCATCATCTATTTGTCGATTATAAGGCGGCCTTCGATAGCCCGATACGGGGGAAACTCTACGAGGCAAAGTCTGAGCTTGGTATTGCTGCAAAACTCATACGTCTTTGCAGGATGACCTTGACGAATACCAAATCCGCAGTGAAAGTTGGTAAGGATCTTACCGAACCTTTCGAAACTAAGCGAGGCCTCAGAGAAGACGACACCCTATCGTGCGATGCCTTTAACATCTTAATAGAGATTATTCTGAGAAAAGCTGCAGTCAACATGAATAAAACCATCAGCAGCAAGTCACATGCTGCTCGCGTATGCTGATAATATAGATATCATTAGGCGCACAGTTAGAGAAGTTACTGCGGTGTCTTCGAGAATTGAGAAGGTGTCAACAAAAATGTGTCTGACAGTTAATAAGGATAAGACAAAAGTAATGGTTTCAAAGAGCAGGGTCTCCATGCGATTAGACCAAAGCGTGAACGTTGATAACCGTTATAATTTCGAGGTGATGGACGAATTTATATACCTCGGATCTGCCGTAAACAAAAACAAGAACGTCAGCCTCGAGATCAAGCGGAGAATTATGCTTGCGAATAGATGTTATTGTGGGCTAAGCAAGCACTTTAGAGATAACGCCCTCTCTCGAATGACGAAAGGCAATATCAGACTCTCATACAACTCGTCTTGCTTTATGGCGCTGAATCCTGGGTCTTATCGCAAGCTGACGAAACATCTGTAGGAGTCTTCGAGAGAAACCGCATGAACCATGAGCTGTATGAGCTATATCCGACATCGACATCAAAATAACGCGATTGCGCTGGCTAGGCCATGTCTGTAGAATGGTTGAAGACGAACCAGCAGGATGGGGTTTCGAAACCGAACTCGAAGGAAGGCGAAAAATAGGAAGACCTAGACTCTGATGGAGGGATCAGGTTGACGAATTCCTGGGTACACTTGGTATTGCCAACTGGAGAGATAAGACAAAATATCGAACTGGCTGGCGAAATACGTTATATTCGTTTTGTAAGGTTCCTGAACCCTCGCAGTTATTTGATACCGCATAAGTAGGTAAGTACACCGGGACGGCGAAGTGCGTCCAACAGATCGAAAAACTGTATTAGGTGTACGTGCAAAGAATCATCTTGTTGGTTATAGGTTAGTCAGTTTTATAGTTTATAGACCCAATAGCGAATGACTACCTATTCCAAAATCCGATTTTATAGCATCGATCGATGCTAATAAGAAAAATGTCGTAAACTAATATCAATGTAGTACAGTGTACACAATCTATCCTTATTCCAATTCATGGATGCAGGAGAATTGATGAATATAATTTCGATTATAACTTTCACTCTATATCAAAGTGGAGCCGATCCAACCACTGTCATCCCTGGATGATGATGATGCGTCTTTTTATTTGTAAATTTGTCTGTTTATTTATTTGTTTGTAATTTACCTGTTTGTGTCAGGTTCATTAATATGATACATCAATGGAGGATGAAGATGTGGGGGAACTGAATGATTCCCCCATCCAACATCATCATCAATGCGAGAATATCCCATATGCAGGTAGGTAGGATGGTCGGATGGTGTTGGTATTATTATCATCGCCATCAATGTCAACTTCAACATCATCAATATCACTGACATATTTGTAAAGATTATGTAGAGGTGGTTATATACAGACATGTGTAAACTAATCCTTACATATGTATGTGTATGTATGTATGTATGTATATACGTACATCTACTAACATGCACACAAAAACATATATATATACTATGAATTTTTTTTTTAAATATAGAATAAAATAATACAAAAAATTTACAACGCATGAATGTATGTTAGTGTATCCGTGTATGGTGTATAAAACATATTGAGGTTATTTTAATTCCGAAACAAATCTACTCAAAATCCCGGAATTCAAACAATTAATTTTTTATTGACGAATTTCCAATTTCGACGGGGGGGAACTAATTTAAAGTCACTTGTATTATAAGGAATCAAATTTAATGAACTCTTTAATGTTATTAAAATGTTTGCATCTGTCAGTTGTTGTCAGTCGAATGGTGGCAGGGGTAGAGACAAAAAACAGCTTTTCAAAATACCGTACGGAACCGGTGTAAAACTGTTGGTCCCAATCAGTAAGTGTAAAGCTAGAAAGCGCACTCCTCAATCCCTTCATGGGATGTAATAGGAAGCCATTTTTTTATATAGAGAGAAAAAAATATAAAACCCAGCAAATAAAAAAATTTGTTATTACGTTGGTTTCACTTCTTTCAGCACATACCAAGAAGTACTCTGTGCCGATTTTCAGCATGCAAGAATGTATATTTGCATTGGGAACTCCCCAGGGTGGAGTCATCTCTCCCCTACTTTGGTTACTCGTGATCAACAAAATACTACTGAAACTGGACAATATGAGGATCAAAACAGTGGCGTATGCGGATGATGTGGTAATAATGGGGTCTGGTTTGTTCCCATCCGTGTTGAGCGAAATCATGAATGGGGCCTTGAAATCACTTAACGATTGGGCCACTGGGAGTGGTCTTGGGAGTGAATCCAGGGAAAACTGGGGTCATGCTTTTTACCACGAAGACCAAGATACCAAAGTTTAATCCTCCTCGACTTTCCTGGAAGCGTAACATACAGCACAGCGCACAGAAGGCAACCGCTGCGTACTACGCTTGTCGGAAAATATTCGGAAGGCGTTGGGGTCTCCGACCGAAAATGGTGCTATGGATGTACACTAGCATAATCAGACCAATACTCTCCTATGGAGCAATGGTATGGTGGTCTGTCGCAGGGAAGACGTCCACCACGAAACTATTGTATAGAGTACAGAGATCAGCTTGCATCGGCATAACAAGGGCAATGAGGACGTGTCCAGCTGAAGCCCTTAATGAAGTGTTTCATATTATACCAATCGACCTTCACATCACAGCTAGTGCGGCCTGGAGTGCCACCCGACAAAACGCTCTTGGACTCTGGAAGAGAAACGCATATGGACATGCGAGTATACTACAGACAATCTCAAGAGAACTCAATATAACAACCGATTCGATGTCAGGTTTCCCAAGAGAATAGAGTGGGATAAAGGGGAACCACTTACAGGTTTTGACAATAAAGTATTTACGGACGGATCCAAAATGGAATGTGGAATTGGCTCGGGTGTCTTCGCCGAAGAGGCAGGCCACAATTTATCATTCGTGTCAATTGGTCAAGGGAAATGATTAAAAAGTTCGACCGTGGTGCTTCAAAAGACGGGTATAAAATTGTGACAGGTGACGAATCGTGGATACATGCGTATGACCCGGAAACAAAACACCAATCGACCGTGTGGGTCTTTCAAGACGAGCTAAATCCAACAAAAGTTGTTCATGGAGGAAGCACAGCAAAGCAAATGGTCGCCTATTTCTTCGGCCGAATGGGTCATGTGGCCACTGTTGCGCTTGAGCAATGTAGGACGGCCAATTCTGAGTGATAAACGACCATTTGTTTGCCGGAAGTCTTCGGAGAAATTCGCGACACCAATCGCCAAAGACGAATCGTTCTCCATCATGAAATGAGCAGTCAAAACATCGTATTGATGACTCATCCTCCGTACAGTCCTGATTTGGCACTCACTGACTTCTACTTGTTACCGGAATATCAAAGGTAAACTGCGTGGTCAACGATTTACGAGCTCCGAAGAAGCGGTTGAAGCGTTCAAAAACCATGTTTTAGAGGTGTCTTAAGAGGAATGGAAAATGGTTTGAACGACTGCAACAGTGTATTGATCATCAAGGGGAATATTTTGAAAAACAATAAAGCCATTTTCATTTAAAAATGTTGGTTACATATGACTATTATTGACGTACATATGACTATTATTTTGTAAGTTTGAATTTAAGTTTACATTTTATCGCGCTTCCAAAATTCGAATTACGAAATGGATGCGATCTTTCGGGCCCTAGTTCAACGGTCGCAACTTTTTCCTTTTGTCCCGGTGGTATTACAAGCTATAAGTGAGCCTGACATGCAGGCTGTCACTCGAACCTAATCTAAGCTAGATGCTCCTTGTTTATGCACCATATTGACCACAAAAAGAAAACACTAGAATTCTAAATGCATCCGTCGGTGTGGGGGACCATAAGTGTGCCAGCAAAGAAAAAAGCTTGACACTCTCGCAATCATCTGATGTCAAATTTACAAAACAAAAAACCTTTTTCGGTACAACCTAATGTACATACCAAAGCATAGAGTAATGACGTATAGAGCTGCCATTATCCTCATCTGACATTTCCTTTCACACTATACGTGGTGCGGGTGGTGCGATAGAGAGTTAATTGACGTAAATTGGCTTGGTTGGCTTGGTTGGCAGCCTAAGCTGTCTATCACACTTAGGCTAAAGAAGCCCATTGTAACACCTGCAGTTTCCTCCATAGCAACTATTGACTTGTCGTCTAGCCAATTTGCCCTTTCAATGAATTTGTCTATAAGACCTACAGCAATATCCTGTAGGGCTACGGTGCTAAATAAATGTTCCGAATATCCTACTTCTCAGTCCTGCCAGAGCAGGGCAATCCAAGAGAAGGTGTTTCGTCGTTTCCTCGTCCTCTTCCATGCAGCATCTACAGAGAGTGGAGTTTCTATGTCCCAATCTTAGGGCGTGTTTTCCTACAAGCCAATGTCCCGTAAGTGTTCCTATCATTGCGGATAACCTGCCTCTCGGCAAGTTAAGTAGTTGGCTAGTCCTCTTATTGTCCACCTGTGGCCAGTGGACCCTGGCTTGGTTGCAAGTTAAAGTAAGTCTCCACTTGTCCTTGAACATATTATCGGTCCCCTGCCTGGTCCGCAAACGGCAGGTAGAGATTGGCATACTAACACCTTGTTTTGCCGGAAGAACCTGTACTGTAGTAGCCTGTCTAGCTAAAGCCTGATCTGCAAACGGCAGGTAGAGATTGGCATACTAACACCTTTTTTAGCCAGAAGAATCTGTGCCGTAGTGCCCCGTCTAGCTAACGCATCTGCTACGCAATTGTCTGGAATGTCGCTGTGTCCCGGTACCCAGGATTTTATGGAAGCCTGGCTGTCTGTGTAGATACATATTCTCCGGAGGGTTGTGACACTAATTTTCAGTAGTTCAGCAACCTCCAGTATGGCGGTAATTTCTGCCTGAAATAAACTACAGTGATCAGGCAGCTTGATGGAGATATTTACATTTAGGTCCGGTGAATGGACCCCATAGCCTACTTGCTCGTCCAACTTTGATCCATCCGTGAAAAATCTGATACTACTGGTGTCCCCTTCCAGTGACTTTTCCCAAGTATTCCTGTTCGGAATAGAAGTCCATAGATTTGTCGCTGGTCGAAGGTAGGGGATACAGTAGTCCGTTTTTAAGGGAATAGAGTTGATCCGGTGTAGTAATTCAGCGTGTCCGGAATGCCCCGATATCAAAAATCAAAACGTACCAATCTCTGATTCACACCAGGGATGTAGCGGCTGCCGATTCGGCCATGATATCAGGAGTACATATGTTCAGGACAGCACTAAGTGCAGTACCTGACGTCGTGCCCATTGCCCCACAAACGCTAATCAGTGCTGATCTTTGAATTTTCATCAAGGACTTCAAAATATATTTCTTTTGGAGGGACCTCCACCAAACTACGATGCCAAAGAGAAGTATTGGTCTGACTAGTACATAGTGATCTTAGGAAACAGTCCCCAGCGATTTCCTATCGCCCCTTTCCAGCAGTAAAGAGCAACAGACGCCTTTTTCACCCTCTCCTACACATTCGGTTTCCAAGACAGTTTTCTGTCGAGAATTATTCCCAGATACTTGACCTTTACCTTCAACTGTAATTGCACCCCATTAACTGACGGCAGTTCAAATGCGGGTATTTTATATTTCCGAGAGAACAAGATAAGCTCGGCTTTAAGTGGGTTAAGTGATAGTCCGTTGTTAGCGGTCCAGTTCGAAATCAGACCAAGTAGGCTGGTTTTACGAATGCTAAGTAAATTGAGGTTTCCACCCGTACAGATGATAGCAATATCATTGGCATAGGCAAAGAACTGGCATTCGGCCCTGTCCAATTCAAGAAGCAGTACATTGACAGAAGTTAACCATAATAGTGGAGACAGAACTCCCCCTTGCGGTGTCCCGCTATTAACGTTCCTAGCAATTGTAACACCACCCCATTCAGCTTTGACGGATCTATCCACTAGAAGCTTCCCAATTTGGCGTGTCACTAAGCTGTCGACTCCTAGATTCTGTAACGACCTAAGAATCGCCGAAGGTTGAATGTTATTGAAGGCTCCCTCGATGTCCAGGAAGGTCCCCAGAGCGAAGACCTTATTCTCAAGAGAGTTCTCTATTATGCTGACTATAGAGTGGAGAGCCATCTCAGTTGACCTGCCCTTGATATAGGCATGCGGAGCACTCGATAGTAGATTCTGTGGAAGATTACTTCGAACATGAATGTCCAGTAACCTTTCAAATGTTTTAAGAACAAAGGATGATAGACTGATTGGTCTAAAGTCCTTTGGTTTAACATGAGAGCATTTGCCAGCTTTCGGGACAAAAACCACTTTGGTTTGCTTCCAAATGCTAGGAATGACTCCCAGCATAAGGCACGCCCTGAAGATTGCCTCCAATCAACTACAAGATAGGTATAGTGCCTCCTGTAGTTGCGCGGGAATTATCCCGTCAGGTCCGGCTTTCTTTCTGCTCACGATTGAGCGAACTTTTTCTATGCTAGGTGAGTTTCCGCCTAACTCTTCTGGCTGATGGCCAACATTCCTGTCATCGTTGGGAAAGTGGGTATGCAGGAGAATCCAAGAGACTCTTCAGACGTATACGTCCACTTGCACGCATCTTAAGCGTGCAGTCTGGTTGGTAAATTGGCTTACCAGGTGAAATTACAAAAGTTGTTGACTTAAAGTTGTCATGTCGTTTTGATGAAAAACTGTGAAATTTAAACATAGTTTTGCCTTTTTTTGATATATTTTATTGTTAGTATATATTTGTGGTGTATTTACACAAAATTTTAACGCACAAATCGAAATGCCTATTGTTGGATGGTCTGTGCCATTGCCTCTATCTGGTATTATTAAACAATACTTTCCAACATGCAACCACGCATCTGCAACACACCAAATATCATCAATTTACTGAGAGAGTTGGCGTCTCTATACGTCATTACTCTATGGTACATACCTATAATGAACTTATTTATTTGCTTTCTGTCATAAACTTGGCTTTTGGTTACGTATGGATTTGTTAAATAAACAATATATTTATATTTATATGAATATTTATATGTATGCATGCGTATAGAAATGTATGTATGCATTTATATATTAATGAAATATATACTAGTGAACTCAATACCACTAACAGCAACTACGACCAGTATACACATACACTCCTACATATCGTACAAGTGTATCCTTTACATCAACAACATTTGAAACGTGTACTGGATGATGAGTGTTATACCAAACCAACAAAAACAAAAAAACACATTCAACACGTGAGTTTTGTCAATGGCTACAAGTCACAATAACGAAGGGACGGGGAGGAAGGATAAGAAAGAGACTAATAATGTGAAAATATGAACAACACATTCGTTCGTACATCTGTTACTCGTACACTTAGCTTTGTGCAAGACTGGGTGCATGGACACGGAAATGCCATACCGGTGTATGTGCCCAATATCAAGGAACTATATGTTGCCCATCTTATAAAAGGTCCTTTCGAGTTAATGGTTTGTGTTGATTATAAAACTGTATTCCGTAGTCTGCTACAGATACCTTAGTTATGCCTAAGATTATTATTCCTGTTTATATGTCGTATACGTCGTCGTGCATGGTATGACATTGACTAAAACCAAATGTGGAGTGGAAATTGGAATAGAATTTGTTGGCAAACAAAGTCTCAGACAGTGGCTCAGATACGGGAATCTTCAACATCCTAATGTATTTTACCAGGACTAGTGACATCTACAACATAAATAAGATGGGGTGCGCATTTGTAAATGTGATATAAAAAAAAACATTTTCAATTTTCCAAAATCGTTAAAAATCAAAAGTTATTGACAACACTGCAACAAAATTGAGATTTTTGCTCTGCGAAACGACAATTACTTCACCAAATGGTTACCCTAGGTAGGTACAGTCAAGCCCCCAACTTACAAACGACGCACTGTGGGGCCTTGTCTTGAAAAGATTGACAAAAATCAAAAATTTGGAAAAAGCCTTTGATAAAATGAACAGAATTAGACCAAGAATATGAAAAGTATTTTGAAAATGGATAGAAACTACACTCCCAAAAACTGATGTTTTTCTTGTTTGGATGCAAATATAACGTGTTTTTGGAGCTTGTCGCAAATATGGTATACTTGTGTCCAACTACATTGTGTTTGCTTTTCAATATTACATGTTTGCGACACAATGATTAATATTTTATAATCTACTAGCTGGAAACGGCAAACTACGTTTTGCCTTCATAGTTTTTGTAATGCCAAAGGGTTAACAAAATTTGTTGTTCCATTACGTTATGGCTATGTTCAAACTATAGTTATGGCTGTTATATCGGTTTCTTTCAAAGGGGTCGTAGCACCGCCCTCTTCCACCCTGGCTGTAATTCATACTGTTCCAACATCATATATATACAAAATCTCATATTTATATCTCTGACAGTTCATGACATATAGCCATTTTAAATTTCAAGTTGTATGGGCGGTGCCACACCCCTTTCTCCAATCACAACCAAGTATAGCCAAGGAGTATCAGCAGGTTGTCAGTATCACATTGTGAACTTTTCATAATAATCGGTCTATTGGTCTATTAGAAAAGCCGTCAAAGCGATTTTTTCAAAGGGCGCGTAGCACCGCCCGTTTCACCCTGGCTGTATAGCCTATGTCACCCGCTAGATAATTCGGAATATTGTCTGAAAATTTCATCACAATCGGTCCAGCCGTTTTCGAGTCCATTCGTAACATACACACATACACACGATTTTTGAAAAGAGGGCGTGGCACCGCCCACTTTCACCCTGGCTGTATAGCATATGTCACCGCTAGATGATTCGGAATATTGTCTGAAAATTTCATCAAAATCGGTCCAGCCGTTTTCACATACACACATACATACATTTTTATATATGTATATAGATAGTATGTTTCTGATCCGAAGACAGCATTGTTTGTGATACAAACACAGCTGTGTTTGGGGCACTGTTTACTTCAAACATATAATTTTCTCAGCCTAAGTTAATGTTATTGCAAGTGTATACCTGTATTTTTCATTATTCCCTCAGTCAGTGATTTATAAAAATTCCTGAATGCATTGTGTAAATGAATTGAGTGTTTCTTATGTTGACTGATCTGTTGCGTTTTAGTTTCCTGCATTCAGTCGTCTATCGTTCGTTTGGGAGGAAACATGCTAATGTTTCGATGTAAGTATATGGATGTTTGGAATGGAACACATATATGGTTCCACGTAAAAGTATACATCTTTTCAAATACACGTGCTAATGTTTGAATTTAAATATAAGTGAGTTTAGGACTTGCAAATATATGAATATTTGGAATATGTTCTAAACATATACCACATGGATCCTGCAGAATGTGTTGAGAGAATATGTTACAGATGCCGTATTTTTTCAGCGTGTATGAATGGTGCAGACGCTCAAGGTTGCAAACAATTTCTGTCTGAAAGAGAAGACGCAAATTTTAAAAAAATGGTCCCAGCAACATATTGCAGGAACCATGAAAATGTTTGCAAGCATTGTTTTCGTGAATAGAAGATCTGCTGATTTTTGTTTCTTTATTGTCTTTTGTGTGATTGTCTTCAACAGTTTTCAGCAAACAAACCCACATTTAGCATTGTGGCACTATTAAGCATTGTATTCCAAACATGTTATATTGAATAGCAAAGAAAATGTGGTTGGACACAAGTACACTATATTTGCGACAAGCTACAAATACATTATATTTGTATCCAAACAACAACAAAAAGACAAATTTTTAGCTTGCATGTTCTATCTTCCACCTTGAATTTAATTCACTAGATATAGGTGAACTTAGGTGGATGCACCATGTTCTACATCCCTCGTGAAATAGTTTTGTCGAACTTATTGTAAAATATGAACAGACACGCTGAAAAAATACGGTCTCTGTAACATATTCTCTCAAACACATTCTGCAGGCACCATGTATATGTTTAGAACATACTCCAAATATTCATATATTTGCAACTCCTAAACTCACTTATATTTAAATGCAAGCAGTACTAGGTTTACTTGCAAATATGTATAGTTTTACGTGGAACCATATGCGTTTTATATCTCCAACATCCATATATTTACGTCGAAACATTCGTATGTTTCCTCTCAAACGAACTAATGACGACTGAATGCATGCAACTAAAACACAACAGATCAGTTAACTCAGGAATATTTAGAAATCATTGACTGAAAGAATTCTGCAAAAATACAGTTATACACTTGCACTACATTAGCAATAGAACAATATCACTTTGAACTAGACAGTGCACCAACACACAGCTGTATTTGTACCACAAACAATGCTTTATTTCGATCACAAACACATGCAGGGTGGTTTAGTCACGACTGTACAAATTTCACCAGCGTATTCCTTGGCTCATTTCATGAAAATATATCCATCTACGACCATCCCCGAGAATGCAAGGGGCGAAAAGGCAGGGGTTTGAAAATTTTGGGATTGGTGGTCGGAGGGTACTAGGGTAAAATTGCTAAATTCTGAACCAGTGGTCGGTTTGTTTGTGTTTGATTCTGATTGATTCTGATACAATTAAATGTTCCAAAATTCAAAAAAAAAATTTTTTTGCATTTCAGTCAAATAGTCATAACTTTGGAACGATAAGACCTCTGGGCTTCGTTTAGGTAATTTTGGAAAGGTAAGAGGTAGAGCTATTTTTTAAGAGATGAGAAAATGGATGAGAAAATTGAGGTTATGTGCACGTTCTTATGTCTTTTTTCAAATTTTTTTTTATTAAAGCTCCGTATCTCTTTCTCTGTATTTTAAAAGTTACTTCTGGATATTTCACGGTCCAAAATGCCCACAAGAGCGGTAGGCCAAATAAGGTTGATGAAGCTGAAATCAAAGCCGTTATCGAATCTGGCCGACTCGTTTCTGTTCGAGAAGTTGCAGACAAGCACACGACCATTGGACTTGTGAAAAAGCTTGATATTTTGAAGATCCATTTTTGAAAAGCTTTATCGCTGGAGATGAAAAATGGAGACTTTACAACAATGTCAACCGAAAGAGATCCTGGTCCAAGCACGATGAATGCGCTCAAACTTCATCAAGGTCTGAACCGCACCAAAAAAAAGATTATGGTGTCCATTTGGTGGGATTGTAAGAGAGTTATTTATTCTGAACTGCTTCCTAAAAAACAAACCATAAATACTGACGTCTATTGTCAACAATTGACGAACCTTGATGGGGCACTGAAAAAAACACGACCTGAATTGGTAAATCGCACAGGCGTTGTTTTTCGTCACGACAACGCTAGGCCTCACACATCTTTGCGGATTCGGCTTGGATGGGAAGTGATGCCACATCCACCTTATAGTCTTGATCTGGCACCTTCGGATTTATTCCGGAGTGTGCAAACCTTTTTGAATGGAAAATCCTTCAATACAGAAAAAGACCTACAAACCGTGTTGTTCCAGTATATTTGTGCGACGGACCAGCCATTCTAGGAATCTGGGATCAAAAAGTTGCCCGAACGATGGCAGAAGATCATTGAACAAAATGCCACCTACATTATAGATTAAAATTAATTGTTTAAATAAAATAATTGGAAATTACTTTGAACAAAAAAAAAGAAATTACCTTCCAACCAACCCAATAACATACTAACATTGTGTCTCAAACATGTAATATTGAATATCAAACACAATATATTTGCACACAAGTATACCATATTTGCGACAAGCTCCAAACAAAAAAAACCCCATTTTCCAGAGTGTATGTAACGGGTTTTCCAATAGGTACTTGACAACTTTAAATTTAATTTGTGAACGAACTATTTCACTGATCATCTAACTGTTTCTTTCCATTTTTTTCAGTAAACTCAATATTTGTATCATGGTAAAGTACACGAACGAACAACGTATGCAAATTGTAAAAATGTTGTACCGAAATTCGGAGTCGGTGACCGCAACTTTAAGAGCGTTAACTCCAATTTTCGGTCGCTATTCTCGCCCTACTAGACCAGCAATAACAAGTTTAGTGCACAAATTTGAGTCTACATATTCATTGTGTGATGCTGCCGTGCCAGTGAGACAACGGGTTGGTCGAAGTGACAAAAATATCGCTGCCGTTCAGGCGTCCGTAGCAAACGATCCAAATCAGTCGATTCTGCGGCGTTCTCAAGAACGCCAAGACCACTTTATGGCAAATTTTGCGTAAAGATCTTGGCTTACACCCATACAAGATCAAGCTGACTCAAGAATTTAAGCCGATGGACCATTGGACGCGACGTACGTGCTCCGATTGGGCTCTGGAGAAGATGCGCCAAGATGATGAATTTCATCGCAAAATCATCATCAGTGACGAAGCTCATTTTTGGCTCAATGGGTTCGTCAATAAGCAAAATATGCGTTATTGGTTGGTAAAAATCCACATGTGCTTCATGAATCACCCCTTCATCCACAAAAAATAACTGTTTGGTGCGGTTTGCATGCCAGCGGCGTCATTGGGCCTTTTTTTCGTCAACAATTACGATCGTCACGTTACTGTGAATAGCGATCGTTATCGCGCCATGATTACCGATTATTTTTGGCCCGAATTGGAAAACATGGACTTGGACGACATGTGGTTTCAACAGGACGGTGTCAAAAGCCACACAGCACATGTTACAATCGATTTATTGAAGAGTAAATTTGATGAGCGTGTTATCTCAAGAAATGCACCAGTCAATTGGCCGCCTCGTTCGTGCAATTTAACGCCTCTAGACTTTTTTCTTTGAAGCTACGTCAAATCATTGGTCTATGCCAACAAGCCGACGATGTTGGAAGAACTCAGAGCCAACATTGAACGCGAAATAGCCGCCGTTACGCCCGAAATGTGTGACCGAGTTATCGAAAATTCGGTCCAACGAATCGGCCTGGAAAAATAAAGCAAAAGATCGCACTGGTTGGCGAAATATGTTATCTTCGTTTTGTAAGGTCCCTGAACCCCCAGGGGTTGTCCGAGACCGGACAGCCCGCGGTGGCTATATGAACTAAGGTGAGTTCTATTCATAAATGTTTTGATTGTATTTCAAGTCGATCATAAAGTTTTGGAAATATCTCAAATGGTTTGCGTTTTATTTAAAAAAAAAGTTGTCAAGTCCTCATTGGAAAACCCTGTACATATGTGTTTTAAACATGTTTTTTTTCAATCATATAACGTGATACTCCTAACATTCATGATTTATTTAACTGCAAACGAACAAACAAAATCATATGCTGCGCATAATTAAACCAAAGTGGATGAAAAAGAAGAAGGACGAATGTCTGGCCAACAGAAAATAAAAAGGTTACAAGCAATAAAAGTTTGGTAATTCTTTGTTTTTGTAAAAAAATGCCTGAAGATTATTTAAGTCATGTGTGACTCAGTAGAAAACACGTAAAATTATCATCCTGTAAAATGAATTATTGGAATAAAGATAATTATAATAATATATGCCAAAGTGTTTTCATTTTACTTCCACAGAGTCAGAGGAAAGTGAAACCCTTACACAAGACTGTTTGGGGAAAGTTGGCTCGTGAAAAGTGTTCCACTTTTTCCTACATAGGTTTCTTATGGCAGGGAAAAATCGTCATGAAAATCCGCTGCGGCTGCCGGTGAGTTGGCTAGAATAGAATCTTTTCTAATTTCTTGGCGGCGCGCTCACGAAATTTCAAGGTCCCTCAATTGAGAGAATGAAGTTGCCACATGTTCATGAAAAACATAAGAGAAACCAACTCATACATACGATGGACAATTAAAGAAAAGGGTTCAAAATAATTTATTGTTAAACACAATACAATAAAAGTGAATACATTTTTAAATGCAGTAAAAACAATTTAATTCCTACTCAACTAGAATATTATTTTTCCAAACTTTCAAACAAATTCCAGAAAAGAGCCGCAAATATATACGACGCAGAGAGAAAAAAATCAACCGAAGTCGCCAGACGCTCTCTCTTCCATTTCGTTTAGACGCTAGAGATTTTTTTTCGTCGTCATCTGAAGCGTGTCTGGTTCTGTTTCGACTCTATGGTTGTATATTTCTGGTGTCTAATTGAAAATTATGTTAATTTCCAATGAAATGCAATAAAAAAAAATGGATTCTTATGTGGTTCACTTTTTCAGCAAGTGCCGGTTTGCAAACACACTACATTTGGGTAATTTTTTCAACTTTGATAAAATAGAACTAAAAAAGTGACGGTGTCTTACAAGAAATATTACTAAAAGATGATGTATTATAGAATAAGATAACTAATTAAAATAGAATTGGCTGCCCGATCTTGCTCGTTTACATGCTAGAACAATAAAACAGCAGCAACCTAGAAACAAGTACATACTGCAAGAGATGAAAGAAGAAAAGCGCACAGGAGGTATTTTGTTTTTGCTATTTTGTTTTATTAGAAGATTTTTAGTTTTATTCCCAACCTAAAAAAGACAATTGGAAAAACAAAAAGGGTTATAGATAGAGTAAACCTGAAAAGGTTATATGAAACATTATATACCTAATTAAAGGAATAATGTACAACACAAAAGAAATAGGTCATAAGGAGAATGAAAGATCTAATTATTGAAATTTAGAGGAAATAAATACATTCAAAAATCCGAGAAGAGTCATTTGACATTTAAATCTTAACAAAAAAAAAAACAAACAAAAGAACAGTACATTCAGTTCGTTCATAGAATTTAAAAAATAATCTGTCGCCTTCGCCGCTTTCATCCAACTGTTTTTGTTTTCAACTCAGTGCCTAACTATGTATATATTGACCTACATTTCTGTGTTCACATTCGATTTTTAACTCCATATGAACAATTATCATAAGCAACATAAACATAACACAGCGCAACACGAAAAAATATAACCATATACGGACACCACTACGTGATTAAAGACCAAAAAAAAGACCCGTATCTCCCAGTTTTGCCCAAAGTCATGGACTTTTTTATTGACTTTAAATTTGGGGCCTCGGTGTCATTTATGCAAAAAAAGTGATCATTTTGTCAGGCTCATATCTTGCAAACCGTTTGGAATTTTGATTTACTCTCTGAGGGAAAGTTGTAGCTCTTGTCATAAAGAACAAAAATTGTGAGCATATAAAATCAAAAAACCTCATTTTTAGGGTCAAAATCGATTCGATTGCGATACGATTTTTTTACCTTTTCCCCCTGTTCAGGTCCATAGGTAGCAACCCGTTCAAAATTCAGGGAAACAATCAACTACAAGAATGTACCTAAGATCTCAATAAACAACTTTCTAGAACATATGAACTTCCTAGGAATGATTCTGAACACCGTTTAGGTTGCACTTAGGTAGCGTTTAGGTAGCCGCAAAAGTGAAAAATGTGCCGAACATTTTTTCATTTCACTGTGTGTAATTTTTTAAGTCATGGAAATATAACCATATACGGACACCACTACGTGATAAAAGACAAAACAAAAAAGACCCGTGTCTCCCAGTTTTGCCCAAAGTCATGGACTTTTTTTATGGGCCCCAAAAGATTTGGGGCCTCGGTGTCATTTATGCAAAAAAAGTGATCATTTTGTCAGGCTCATATCTTGCAAACCGTTTGGAATTTTGATTTACTCTCTGAGGGAAAGTTGTAGCTCTTGTCATAAAGAACAATAAATGTGAACATACAAAATCTTCATCTTCAAGGTCAAAATAGAAAAAAAAAACTTTAAAAAATTCGATTTTTTTCTTTATCTTTTTTCCCCTGTTCAGGTCCATAGGTAGCAAACCGTTCAAAATTCAAGGAAACAATCAACTACAAAAATGTACCTAAGATGTCAATAAACAACTTTCTATAACATATGATTCTTAACACAGTTTACTTCAACATCTGAGATACAGATACAGCACAGGCAAAGCAGTAAGCTCAGCACACGCAACAAGGGACGCAGCACACAATATAAAAGCGACACGACGCTCACATCGAGGCATTACACAGCGCGAGAAAGTGCTACAGCATAATTCGCACACAACATTGGCAATTGACAAATTTGCCAAATCACAAGATTTCTAAAGGCAAATAATCTTGAAAGTAGTGAATTCAAGAGAGCATATAAGTTGTTTTCCGACGAAGGTTTTCTTTATGATTTCTTAAAGACTAGAGCTACAACTTTCCCTCAGAGAGTAAATCAAAATTCCGAACGGTTTGCAAGATATGAATGAGCCTGGCAAAATGATCACTTTTTTGCAAAACTTACACCGAGGCCCCAAATCTTATACATTTATACAGAGACACCAATCGTACAAAGGAAAACTACATGAATAAGAATGCAGCCTGGCCAAAGCCTTACCCATAAAGTACACGCAGAAAATCTTTCTTTTTCGTGTTGGGATGCAAATATATCGTGTGTTTAGAGCTTGTCGCAAATATAGTACACTTCTCTCCAAACACATTGTGTTTGCTATTCAATATTACATAATGGACACTCAATAATTAATATATTATAATATATGTGTTTGTGATCAAATACAACTGTGTTTGTTGCCCTGTTTATGCTCTGTCGAGAGCAAGAGAATAAATGAGGGACTAAGAGAGATTATTCTCAGAAAAAACGGCCACCGTAATATATTCTCTCAAACGCATTCTGCAGGAACCATGTATTGGAATCATATATTTATATATTCGACGTCCAAATATTCATATATTTGCACGTCCTAAACTCACTTATACTTAAATACATACATTAGCGTGTTTACTTGAAAAGATGTTACTTCTACGTGGAGCCATATGTGGGTTCCATCCCAAACATCCACATACTTACGTCGTAGCATTAGAATATTTCCTCCCAACCGAACGATTGACGACTGAATGCTTGAAACTAAAACGTATCAAATCAGTCAACATAAGAAGCACTCAATTTATTTACACATCCATTCAAGAATATTTATCAATCACTGACTGAAAGAATAATGCAAAAGTACAGTTATACACTTGTAATAACATTAACTCAAGCTGAGAACGATATATCTTTGAAGAAAACAGAGCACCAAACACAGCTGTGTTTGTATCACCAACAACGCTGTATTGGGATTACAAACATACATATACGGGGGCGTTCCCAAAACTAGCCGAAATGACGTATAAATGGTGCAAGTAGTTTGAAAAAAATATTTTGTTGAAAAGTGGGAACCTTATAAGAATCTGCTCCTTCGTTTACGCCTGCAAAATTGCTGGTAGCAGAGCTTAAACGAGGCCGTACGAGCTGCCAAGACGAAACCCGTAGTAGTCGACCAATTGTGGTGTCCACGCCAGACATGGTTGCTAAAATCCACAAAATGGTATTGGATGATCGTCGGCTGTAGGTGCGTGAGCTAGCTGAAATGATAGGCATTTCAAAAAGTATTATAAATCGTATATTGACCGAAGAGGTGAAGATGCCGCGCTTGCTTTCAATAGAGCAAAAACAGCGTCGTGAGGATGTTTCAGTAGAGTGTTTGGCGATGTTGGGATAATTTTCATTGATTATCTTATTAATATTGTTACGAATAAGTAAAACCTTCTGCCTGCTCTTAATGACTCTAATAACATTATGTAAATAACAGGCGGTTAGTGCTGCGCCTGAAAGTATGCATTGTAACAACGTACCAGCTCGCTAAACGAGTAGCATGAATTCGCCTCAGTTAAGATAATTCTCCACCATTCGAGATGATTCTACACAGATAAGTAACAACAACAACGACTAGAAGGTTCTTGAATTCGCTAGATATAACTTCATTTGAGTATGGTAAGTTGGTATAAATAGCGGAGGTCTTTGGAATGGAGAGTTCAGTTTTTCATTAACCGCCGTAAAGTAAGCAACGCGATTTGATAGTCAAATACAAGACTTATTAAAGTGGTTTAAAAAAAGTAAACTGTTGTCCTGTATAAGTAAAGTAAAAGGAAGTTATACCGTTGTAATTATCGTAATTGAAAACGAACCTTGATTTATTATTGGAAATAAAACAACGGAAAAAGGACGAATAAGGAAATTCGTAACAATATTATGCTAATTTAGTGCAGCGATTCAGTGATAAAATTATGGAAAAAGGCCGCATTTATAGAAAAAAAAAGTGTTGTTTCATCAAGACAATGCTCCAGTTCACCCACCCAAACCAATCACTGGCTGAAAGAATAATGCAAAAGTACAGTTATACACTTACAATAACATTAACTTAGGCTGAGAACAATATCACTTTGAAGTAAACAGGGCACCAAACACAGCTGTACTTGTATCACAAACAATGTTGTATTGGGATCACAAATATACATATACTCGTATATTACAAACTACGAATCATTGTGTCTCCAACATGTAATATTGAAGAGCAAACCCAATGTATTTGGACACTAGTATACTACACGCTGAAAAATATCGGCCCCAGAGACATATTGCAGGAAACATGTCCATGTTTACAAGCACTGTTTTCATGAATTGAAGATTTGCCGCCTTATTGTTTCTTTGTTGTTTTTCTCGTATTTGTTTTTAGCGGTTTTCAACACAAAATCCACAGTTGGTTCTCAAAAACATATATTAAAGCCCATTAATCATTGTGCCTCAAACATGTTATATTGAATGGCAAACACAATATGTTTGGGCACAAGTATAGTATATTTGCGACAAGCTGCAAACACGTTATATTTGCATCCAAAAAACAAAAAATACAGATTTTTCAGCGTGTATACTTGCGACAAGCTACAAAGACGTTATATTTGCATCCAAACAAGAAAAAAACAAATGTTCCCACCGTGTATACGTCCTCGGTTTTCGTAAAAAAAACCGGTTGGTTTTGGAATAAAACTCGAACACATATAACCGATGATAGAATCTAGAGTAGACCAGGTTGTTTTAGAGTATTAGATGTTCCACAACTGATTCTTGGCAATCGAATATTTTGCTGGGTAATGTTGGTCCCTCTTGTTCGTAGTGTAAGAGGAAATACAAAATCCGGAGATATTGTTTTTATATGTTATGCAGATCTGCTAGTGGTAAAATGTTATATTAACGGTCAGTTATCAGTATCATTACTGAATAAGTACCATTATTGCTTAATATGACTTTGGTTATATGATGTCCTCAAATTGCTAGACACTCTAACCTAAAGCAAGAAACACTGAACGCATGTCCACTTGGATTTCAATCAAAGAGGGTGGTCGACAAACTGGATTTATTATTCTGGATTGATTATTTTAGGAAATTCCTTATACTTTTTTCCACTTACTTGTATAAACAGCCAAGATGAGACCAAAGCCAAACTACGATTTTGACCACTAAAACGATAGTGGTAGGCATAGAAGGCAAAGTGATACAAATAGAAGAATCTGCAACGAAATAAATACACAAGATAATTAATAATATTAAAAAATATTTCCTAAAATATTAACTAAAAATATTAAAAAATATTAACTAAATTAAAAAAGCCCATGTTCTCTACGAATGACAACTGTAGTGAATCAAATTGTCAATGTTATTTGTTACACCTAAACCCCTAAAAACCCCATCTAACAACGCTGGGAATATGATATGACAGTGACGTCACTAATATGCCAACTGATTGATATCTTCAGGACAGTATTGTATCCTTTCATCTTCTTCCATTTAGCTGTTTCACAAATTACACTGTGAGACAAAATTAGATTTTTTCAAAATAATGCGGTTCTGTCAACGGATTCTGGTAGAAAGGTCTAAAAAAATATACGTGTATCGGCGTTTTGCCACATCTGATCAGAATTTTTTTTAGGGCGGGTCAAAGTTTCCGCCCCTCGGAACTTTCCTGCAACATATCAGAATGCAAAATTGTGTATTCCTTACTTCTGAGGTACACAATATGTTCAGAAGTTTTATAGAAAAGGTTCAGATAAACATTTTTGTGGAACAAATTAACAAATTAATGAATAACAATAATTTTTACTTTTTTTTTGAAAACTCGCAAAAAACAGATCCAATATGACGGGGCGTGGTCAAAATGTTACACTAAAATGATCGCCATAAAATTTCACTATATGTGTCCGAACACTCCAAAACACAAATCTTAGCCCAAGTGGTAGATAATAAGCAAAAACTAACTGCCTTCTAAGGGTTAATAATGACATTAAAATCATGAATTTTGTAATATTTCATCTTTTATTTAGCGGGGGGCGTGGTCAAAATGTTCTACAAAAATTTCACTATATGTGTTCGAACACTCCAAAACACAAATCTTAGCCCAAGTGGTAGATAAAAGATGAAATATGACAAAATGCATTATATTATGTGGACTATTTTTAATGGAAACAGCAAAATGACAAAATTCATTATTAACCCTTAGAAGGCAGTTAGTTTTTGCTTATTATCTACCACGTGGGCTAAGATTTGTGTTTTGGAGTGTTCGAACACATATAGTGAAATTTTATGGCGATCATTTTTGTAGAACATTTTGACCACGCCCCCCGTAATTTTCGAGCAGTTTTTTGCGAGTTTTCAAAAAAAAAGTAAAAATTATGGTTATACGTGACAGTTAGAGGGTTAATTTGTTCCACAAAAATGTTTATCTGAATCTTTTCTATAAAACTTCTGAACATAGTTTGTACCTCAGAAGTAAGGAACACAAAATTTTGCATACTGATATGTTGCAGGAAAGTTCCGAGGGGCGGAAACTTTGACCCGCCCTAAAAAAAATTCTGATCAGATCTGGCAAAACGCCGATACACGTATATTTTTTTTTAGACCTTTCTACCAGAATCCGTTAACAGAACCCCATCATTTTTTTTTTTTGGTGTCGCACAGTGTTATTAGTAATTCTATTAACACGGAGTCGGAGTGGGGCTCAAAAAATCGACTCCAACTGCTACTCCGACTCCGGGCAAATTTGACGAACTCTGACTATTAAACTCCAACTCCGACTGCGACTCTACACACCTGACCACATGGAATGCGGTTGTATATTAGGGTGAACTAAAATATAATTTTTGGAGCAGGTTGCATATTTTTGAAATTTTGACAGATTAATTATTTTTCAGAAATCTAAAGCATGATTATTTTTTCTTCACATTTTTGGTATATTTCGTGTGAAAATCCCTTAAAATGTTTTGGTTTCCTACACGATCAAAAAAACTGTTATTTTCTTGTTTGGATGCAAATGTAGCGTGTGTTTGGAGCTTGTCGCGACTACAGTATACTTGTGTCGAAATATATTGTGTTTGCTATTCAATATTACATGTTTGAGACACAATGATTAATATGTTAAAGTAATATTGTTTAATTTTTTCACTTTGTTATTGTTGTATTTACAAATGACATAAGGGAAACATTTTTGTTTTTTCAATTCATTTAATTTTTAATTAATAATTGTATTTATCTTCCTGACGATGCTATCCAATGGGCAGCGAAATATTGAAGAATAAAATAATTTAAAAGAGACCTAACACTATAACATCGTAAATAACAATGAAAAATATATGAAATTTGCGAATTCAAAAATTGTTACGTTATCTCCACGTATGTGCAAATAATACGTATATTATTACTCATGACAGAAAAGCGTGGTAAATGTTATTTCAACAACTTTTTAAAAAAATTTAAAAAAAAATTAATTCCAATCATAAACTTAATTAATTTTTCAATTTCAATACTCCAAGGACTGTAATTGTTATAAACCAAAATATTTATAAAAATCAAAATATAAAGACAAATTTATATCACTCGAACACAAGTTTTCATTATGAAAATTCGGATGAATATAAATAATAAAAAAAAAATAAAAAAGCACTTTTTCTCTAGATATTAAGTTAGAAAAGTATTTAACATCTTCTTCCGGAAGACAAATATACAGACTTCAATGTTTTTTTTTCTCTCTGGTGAAATTTTATTTCGGACTGAATTATCAAACTCAATTTCAAAAAGATTGTTTGGTATTTTTTCAGCAAATAGGCGATGTATATTGACTTTTAATTAATTGTTTTTATATACTTTTTTTTTAAATAATATTATTAAAAATGTCTGAATTATTCTACATCTGAAATTTTTAACTTTGATCATCAATTCAGTAATTTTTAGTAAGATCCTACTACTGGGTCATATCTTCCCCAAATCATATAATAAATCATATAATAAAACAAATGAAATAGCAACAATATAAATACGAATCTTAGTGTTTTTAAAAACCAAATGTAAAAGTAACCATTTTTTTAACATGTTTTTTTAGTTCATTGCCACGTATATCCCACATTTTGAACAATTTCTCACAAAAAGTGGCGTATACGATTAAATGACAATGTTTTTCTGAAGGAAAAAATTGCTATATCTTGAAAAATTTACTCCATGATCATTGATATTATTCCATATAACAATGAAGAATCCCCACCATTACATCTAAATAAAATAGTGGACTCATACGATTTTTTGATATACCTTTCTGAAACTTTAAATTCAATTTCCCAAAAATAACTTTTTTGGATGTACGTGCAGATACATAACCCCGGTACGACGATACATGGTTCCTGCAGAATGTGCGAATACTAAAGTGAATTCACATAACATACAAAAATTGTATCCCATAAAGGGTTTGGAAACAGCCTCTCATAAGCAGTTAGCTGTGCCCGTTCTAGTCTTACACTCACTGATTAGGACGTAGTTTTACACCGGTTTCGTACGGTATTTTGAGAAGTTTCTTTTGTGGCGAAATACTCGATAGTGTCGCCGTCACTAAGCGAGGTGACAGCTGTCGAAATAAAGGTGGTCAGAGCAGGGATCGAATCCACGCGCACACTACGACGGCAATTTAAACCAAATTATAAAAAAAAAACTAATAAGCATTGAACCATGATCGGGATTTAAAATGAAGACGTGAAAAAATATACTGTCAAAATGTTACAAATATTTGTTTCACTATATCTATCAATTATCATTCGCATGGCTGCGATCTTTGGTTTTTACCATGAGCTAGCACACCCAGAGACCTAATTGGTTGAAAAGAGGTTGTAGCAACCGTAAATTCGGCTGTTACCACCGAATTGGGGTTACCACCAATGAATTGAGGTTCTCACGACCGAATTAAGTTCTCACAATTGAAATTCGGTTGAAGCAACCTCGTTTCATAATTGATTGAATCTGGAATTATATTCGAATTTTTCTGTGAGTGCATGTAGAAAAGTGGCATACTAACATGATCCATTTCCGGTGGGAACAGGTAAGGTAATCCCTAATTTCGTCAGCTCATCTGATCTATGGTTCCCTGAAATGTTCCTGTACACCGGCAACCACATATAAGGTGAATATCGAAATACTCCATTCCATTTAGAGATGCGCGGCAGTTCTGGCCAGTTCTTGAAGTCAGTAATATAGATTGAAGAGATTTTATAGCAGCCTGACTGTCACAGTAGATGTTAATATCCCAGGCGGTGCTTCACGTTTCGTCCCAGCCAACGGGTAATTTCTCCGATTGTCACGACTTGTCTGAATAGCACTACTTATAATGGGTGATTTTTTTGCTATTTGGTTTTTCAAAATTGAAGAAAACGAGGAAATTTTTGTAGAAGTGAATGAAAAATAGTTTTGAATCGATAAATCAATGCCTGCTATTTACTTTTTAAAGATTATTTCATCCAAAAGTTGGCCAGGGCTATGCTTCGTGTGGTCCATTCTGAAAGTCGACGTTTGGGTCACTTTTGCCAACATTTCGCCAACATTTTCGGTGGACTTCCAAGGCTGCAATTGTGGTTAGCTTGTCCCTATAGACGAGGGACTTCACGTGCCCCACATAAAATCGTCTAGTGGGTCAAATCGCACGAACGAAGTGGGCATTTGACAGCGTCACAACATGAGAGTAATCATTTGGTTCAAGGTATTGCGTGCAGTGTGGCATGCGGCTCCGTCCTGTTGAAACCACATGTCAACCAAATCTAATTCTTCATTGTGGGCAAAAGACGTCCGTGATCATCGAACGGTACGTTGTTCCGTTCATAACGTTGCAGTCTTTGAAGAAGTACGGTCCAATGATGCCGCCGGCCCATAAACTTCACCAAACACTGAATTTTTCAGGGTTTATTGGAAGCTCTAGAACACCCTCTGGCTGCTCTTCGCACCACATTCAGCAATTCTGTTTGTTGATGCACCCTTTGAGCCAAAATTGTGCCTCGTCGCTGGAGACCATAAAATGGACGTAACTTGTGAAACACAGTTTTCACAGTGGACGAATTTTGATAATGAAGCTGAATCATGTGCAAGCGTTGTTTGTTTGTAAGTCAATTCATTTTGTAATGGCAAGGAAAACTGAACATTTTTGACTGTGATACTTGCCACGAATCACGTGTGAACTGGCAAAACCTTAATACTGAAAAGCCAAATAGCAAAAAAAAGTCACCCTTACAATGGTCTGGTAGACTGTGCAAGATTTAGACCCAGATCTTTAGAATAGTCCCCAAACCCTACCTTGCCATCTAGGTTGGAGCCATCAGTGTAAAAGCTTAAATACCTTCTATAGTCGGTTGTTATTGGGGATTACATTTTTGAATTTGATATATCGATTTGAATGATATATAAGATAAAATTCAAACTGTCAATGAATTCGGTTGTAGCAACGGAATTACAAATACATTTGCACACTGTAACGGAATTTACATCAAATTTGGTTGCTGCAACCGAATAAATATCTAATACAGTTGCCGTAACTGAGGTTACGAAAACGTCTTTTGCTACAACTACATAAAATTCGAATCAATCAATGCAAACTATACAACAGAACAATTGTTTGTTGCAACCGCATGAAATATGAAAAGATCGACAACTTTTTAGTTCTGGCGACTGAATTCTGTTTGTGGCAAACTCAACTCCGTTGTGTCAAACTCAATTCCGTTGTGACAAACTGAATGCGGTTGCAACAGACGAATTTTCGTTCGCTGCAAATTAATTATGAAATGTTTGAAAAATTACCAATATCACCACCAAGTTTTTCATTTCCATTTTATTAGTGCACTCAATAATTCGATGCCGCCGATGGCAACATGTATTGGTTGTGTGAATAAATTAGTGTTTCACTGGGAATATAAATTTTTGTATTGTTTTTATTATTATTATTACGTTTTTTTTTCCAACTTGTTTTCCACATGCCTATAATATTCCCAGGCAACTGTAGATGGAATTTCTGGGATAACATCGAGCACAACAATACAAGTACAAAATGATAAAAATAACAAACAAATTAAAAATATATTGTTCGTTAATAAGAATTTAATTGATGAAATTGCCAATGAATGAAACATCATGAAGGACAGAAACCATATACGACCATGATAAATATTCGGTAAATACAATGGCTACTATGGTATTTCCTTTTTGTATCGTTTGTATTTTTTTCTGTTTTCTTCTTTACAATTCCATAACTGCCGTATATTATACTATATATGGGTGGATAAATCAGGAGATCAAGTGTAAGGGGGAAGAATATTCGCAATCAAAACATCATTAAAAGATTTTTACAAATTTAAGTTTTCATGAAAAATTTAAAAAAAAATAACACAAGTCATCGAAAGATGCCCTTATTGTTACTTTGACACCTGAGAAGTTAGCAGGCGAAGAATACAAGCCCAAAAGAGATGAATGACAGTAGTTCTAAAAAAAAGGCGGAAGGGCAGTTGGTTATTGCGCCGGCATTGGCAACACTATTAATAACGTGACCAAATGAGGGTTAGACTTACTGTTGTCACATAATGACGTATTGATTTTGAAATTTGTTGCTCATCATTTTTGCCCACTCAGTTTATAGTTACATTTCCGTTTCTATCTATATTTATAAATATATATATATATATTACCATTAGAAGGCAATAAGAAATTAAACGGAAATGGAAATGGATCCAAGCCCACTTAAATGCTACATAACGACACCCACAGTAATCAGATACTCACAAAGGAATACATACGAGTATGTGTGTATACAGTATTCAGATACACAATATTTAGTTTTCATTAAAAGCATTAAATGAATACATAGAACTTGTAATTCATTATTTTGAATATAAAATACTAGAATTTATTGGTCTTTCTGTTGTAGTACCACTGGTCTCTATGCCAAGCATTCATACTACCCAAAAAGGTGTAGTGTTGTGGAATGATAAGGATTTAGAGATTAAAATGCGAAATTTATATTCAAAATACATTTAAGAAATCTATGCTGATCGTTGTAATTGCTTAGTAATACGTATATCAATACGTATAAGTGGAATTTATTTCAATATGCAATTTATAAACGTCCACAGACGTATGAGTAATTGTAACTTCAGTACATATAAGTATTATTGAATTTAAAAATTATAATTATAACTTCAGTACATATAAGTAATATTTAGTTCCGTATGCAATGCAAAAACGTCTCCAAACGTATGAGTGATTATAACTTCAGTACATATAAGTAGTATTGAATTTAGTACGGAATTTAAAAACGGACAAACATATGAGACGTAATAACCACAATACGTATAAGTAATATTTAATTCCATCCGCAATTTTGAAACGTGTAGTATTATATGTAATAACCTAAATACGTATAAGTAATATTTAATTTCATATAGAATTTAAAAATGTCTACAAACTTATGAGTAATTATAACTTCAGTGCATATGAGTAATATTTAATTTAGTATGGAACTTAAAAACGCCTACACACGTATCAGTAATTATAACTTCAGTCCATATAAGTAACATTTAATTTAGAGATGTAAAAGCGTCATACGTATTAGTAATATTTAATTCCATATGTAATTTAAAAACGTCTCCAAACATATGAGTAATTATAACTTCAGTACATACATATAAGTAATATTTAATTCTATCTGCATTTGAAAAGTCTACAAAGGCATGATAAAATAATCCCCACACGTATAAGTAATATTTAATTCCAGTGCAATATGAGTAATAAAAAATAAATTAATTAATAATAAGTAATACTTAATACAATGTAGAGTTTGCAGGGTAAATTTCATGAGGTCAGACATCTTACACATATTAATTAAACAAACAAATTAAACAAATTTCAACATATTCTTCCAACTGGCTCCATCCTCTTGGTAACACCAAGGATACGGAGGGATTCTTCTGACTGGTCTTTCCAGCGGTGTCTTGGTCGTCCTCTTTTCCTGCTTACATCGGGTACGTTATCGAATAGGTAAAACAATTAATAAAGGAGTTGAAAAAATTATTCAATTCAATATTCTTCCACCAATAATAGATAAAAATATTAATCCAGTTATACTTTTTAATATAATTCAACCTTCATCATTTAATATATTTAAAGAAAAAAAATTTGTATCTCTAGATATTAAATAAAAAATTAATCGAAAGGAATAAGCTACTATTAATCCAGTTGAAAAAAAAAATAATACTATTGAAAATAAATTAATTGAAGAAAAAGAAACTATTTCTAAAATTAAATCTTTTGAATGCAAAGGTATCCCACATAAAGCTAAATTAGCAACATTAAAACAAGAAAAAGTCATTGATATTAATAAACTTAATAAACTTCGCGCTGGCTCAATACAGTGGTTTGATAATCGTATTAGCAAATTTGTTTATTTTTTTAGATTAATATAAACCGAATTTAATTCCCATTAATATCATTACCCACAATCCTTAGTTGATCAATGTTCTTCGAACGTATGCGTAATATTTAATTCACATTGCTCATACGTAACACAGTGTGATCATGACAATCGTATTACTAATTCTGTATCCTTTTTAGATTAATATACACCAAGTTCTGTTCGCATTAATGCCAGGATGTTACCAGTGATCGGCCTCCTTAGTTGATCAAAATTCTTCGAGCGTATGAGTAACATTTAATTAGCATTGCTCATACGCAACACACAGTCTGGTATGATATTCTTTTGTATTCTTTTTTAGATTACTATACACCAAATTTAAGTACCATTAATATCAGGCAATACCCACTACCCAGCCTAGTTAGTTGAGCGATGTTCTTCGAACGAATAAGTTGTATTTAATTCAGATTGCGTATACGTAACGCGCTGGGTGGTATGACAACCGTATTAGTAAATTTGTATCCGTTTTAGATTAATATACACCAAGTTCTGTTCCCATTAATGCCACTATATTGCCAGTTGCCAACCTCCTTACTTGTGTGAGTAACATTTAATTCACATTGATAATACGAGGGCAGTTTGACTACACCTTGGCCTTCTGAATAAAGTTTTTTTTTGACAAATTTTCCATCGTTTTTCCAAATGTTTTATTCCTGCCAATAAATAGGAATTTTCAATGTGCTCAAAATATGCGGTTTTTTCAGTGATAACCTTTTTGTTCGACCCAAATCTGTTACCAACGTGCCATTTCTTCACATTTGGAAATAGGAAAGTAGAGACTGGGGGTCTAACGTCGGAGTATATGCCGAATGAGAAAGCAATATTTTGCTACACACCTGTGCGTCCTGGTGCGGTGTCGCGGAGGATGAACTGTGATTTCTTCGCCAAACACGGCTGTTTTTGTTTCAAATTAATGCCGAATCTGTCAAACGGGTGTGGAGAATATTCGTCGGTGATCGTTTTACCCATTTCTAATCGATGTGAATGACACCGTATGAATCTCAAAAAACTGTCGCCATGACCTTCTTGGCCGACAGTCCCACCTTGGCCTTCTTTCGTACACGTTCACGCGAAGAAATCTACTGTATTGGCAGTTCCATCTCTGGAGTCTTGTGATGGACACATGTTTCGTCCACGGATTAAGGTTGAACATCTTCTTACACTCTTTTGAAACGGCCATAAGGTTTTTTTGTAGCTCTTGGTCATTTCTGACTATTGTTGTTCAAGCTGCAGATATTTCATAACAAAATATTACATTGCGATGAAACTTTAACAAACCCAGGTGAAATATTAACCCAGATAAGTCCAAAGTTCAACAAACGTATAAGTAATATTAAATGTAATCGTTCAGTGTTGCGTATAAGTTATATTAAATTGAACACGTTGCTTTTTACATCCAATTTAACATTGTTCGTAAGTAAAGCTGGCCATAAACCGAATCAAATAGGCTCACTAATACATCGTTAAAGCTAAACAATTTTAAGAACAAATTGTTAATAGGAGTATGTTCGTTTTCCCCTTTCCACTTTCAATCTCACCCAAGTACAACACCCATTTGTAGCCTCGTTTATTACAAAACATTGAAAAGTAAATAAATACAAATATAAAACAATAAAAACAACACAAAAGAAAAGACGTCGGTCGACAAGACATGTGAGCACGAGAAACTAAATAAAATATAAAACCATATAAAATGACAGAGACTACCGCAAACAATTCTTCAAATTAAAATTTTATTTAATTCAAATAAAGGACATAGGACGTCTGTTCAGCGCCAGCAAAGGAAACACAAAAGGAGCGGGTGTGAGTGAGTCAAGGACTATATTAAATTTATTTATTGCCATTGTTGTACTACTTGTTTTTTGTCTGTGTAATTTGTGTAACTTCCGGCAATACATACGCACATAAAATAAAAAAAGGAAATAAAAACAGGAACAGGAAAACATCAGCAAACATCCCATATAAACACTACACCACAATCATCTTTCCACATACATTATCATCATCATCATCCTGAAAACAACCACTTTGGGCAAAGTTCTTCATACCAGAATCAAACAAGGAAAAAATTGACAAGTACAATATACGCCTCGCATGTAAGTAGTCACATGGCGTGACAGTAAAACAGTCAATTATGAGTGGAAATTTCATAAACCACAAAATTGTTACTTTAAATTGTAACTGCAAAAGTTTAACAGGCAAAGATTTAAAAATTTAAAGAACTTATTCTTTGTGCTAGTGAAACTTTAAAGAATTTCCTAAATTATAATCAATTTTAATACTCAAGTATAATCAATTCATGGGCAAAATTAATTTACATCAATAAAACTCACTTACAAGTGCAACAGACGTATGATTAATACTTAATTAAGCTGAAAGTGCAACGAACGTATAAGTTATATTTAATTGTAGTGTATACAGAGCATTTAAATCGCATTTTATTTACGAATTCAAAAGTCATAATAGAATTCAAATGCCACGGATCGATCTCAAATATTTTGATACATCTTAAAATGTTAGTTCACTGTCTAAAAAGAAAACGGTTAACTGATTTACCACCATTATATTAGAGCCTTCAAAAATCTGGTTTTTTACACATAAATGGTAAAGAGCGCAACACTACGCTTTTCAGTCCGTTCAACAGGTGATGTTGCCTCAAACACTATCAGACCTGCAAATCTAAACCTTGAAATAAATAACTACTGGATGTTAATATTTTCGTTTCGTTCAATATCAAAATCAAATACCAACTCATGCTTTTTTAGAGTTAAAGAAACATTTGTCTTTCTTCCAAAACTCTACAATGACTTTCCGTCCATTTGCAATACGAATACGTCTGGATTGAATGAATGACCACCACAACAAAATCCTTGTCGTATTGACATTGAGCATTATGGACAATTACAATTGCTATTACATCAGTTTATATTCTCGATACCAATTCACAGAACACATATATTATGACAGTATTGTTCCTATTGTGGATGGGTTCATATGATTTTCGACAGCTTCAATAGATTCTTTCACAGTTTCTGTCGCTCGGTTTTCATTCTATGTTTTTGTTAACGAATTATGACAAATCATCCTTGACATAAATAATGAACATGAGTAATTGGGCAGCGAGACGAGGTCTGAAGGTGTGTTACTCATGGCCATAAGATATACACTCGTGTATACATGGAAAACACACGTATTGTTCATATAACTACTGTTGTTATGAGCTGGAATACTACTACCGTAGGGTTGCCAAGTTAGTAGGAGTTCTTTTGTTGGAACATTTACTGAAGATAACACATACTTTAACAACACAACTCGCACATGTTGAAGTTTATGTCGACTATAATTTCAATACTGTTTTCAATTTAACAATACTCTTTCGCGTAGAGATTTCATGATAAATAAAACTGTTCTAGAACATATGAACTTCCTAGGTATGATTCTTAACACCGTTTACTTCAACATTGATATACCGACTATCTCACCGACCGCAGCAGCACAGGGAAAGCAGTAAGCTCAGCACACGCAACATAGGACGCAGCACACAATATAAGAATCATTCCTAGGAAGTTCATATGTTCTAGAAAGTTGTTTATTGAGATCTTATGTACATTTCTGTAGTTGATTGTTTCCTTAAATCTTGAACGGTTTGCCACCTATGGACCAGAACAGGGGGGAAAAGATAAAAAATCGAATTTTTTAAAGTTTTTTTGCGATTTTGACCTTTAAGATGAAGTTTTTTTCAATATGTTCACATTTTTTGTTCTTTATGACAAGAGCTACAACTTTCCCTCGGAGAGTAAATCAAAATTCCAAACGGTTTTCAAGATATGAGCCTGACAAAATGATCACTTTTTTGCAAAAATTACACCGAGGCCCCAAATCTTTGGGGGCCATAAAAAAGTGCATGACTTTGGGCAAAACTGCGAGACACGGGTTTTTTTTTCTTGGTCTTTTATCACGTAGTGGTGTCCGTATATGGTTATATTTTTTCGTGTTGCACTGTGTTATTTACCTTCCATCACGACCAAAGTCTGACCAGCCGCCAATAGTCTAACCTGTCTGTTCTCACAATTGACAATTGAACTGCAGTTACACCTACCAAGATTATCGCTTTTTCGGGATTATAAATGTCAAACTCCATAAGAAAAAATCGTCGATAATCCCGAAAATGCGATAATCTTGGTCGGTGTAAATGCCATATTACCCAATTAGGCAAAATCATCGTTGAGCAAATATTCATTTGGACTTCTTTTTGGATTCTGAATGCTGTTTATTTCAGCTACCTGCGTTGTCATTAGTTTCATCTAAATCAGAGTTGGCATTGAGCTTTAGGTTTGTAATTCGGCGTTGTTATATCAGTGGTGTAAAAACCGAAAGAAAAACCCTGTTAATCGGCTTGAAATAACCGGTAAAACCGGACCGGTAAATAACACTAACGGCCAGTTCTCGTACGGTCTGCTACTCCACTAGTATCCGCAACCAAATGAAATGAAGTGTAAATGCCAGTTGTCAAAATGTTGTCAAGATGGAGAGAATGTGTTCAGTAGATTGCTTACAGTGGGGTCGATAACCCAGCAGAGTCCTGCAGGCCGATTAAGGGTGTCAGAGGCGCCACCTTACAAATGCAATCGTCATTTGAAATTAACATAGGGCGCCATAGGAAGAGTAGGCCTGCACATTTCCCTTATCTTTACAGGCCTGCTCGCTGGCCTGCAGCGATAAGGCCTTGCAGAAAACGTTACCGTTCAAGCCTTCTGGTAAGCCTGCTAATGGAAGACTTTCTTTCTTTCTATGGGCAGAAACACTACAACGAATTTGTCATGTCATTTTGTTTGAAAACCGTGAAAGTTAAACGAATTTTTGACATTTTTGTTAGCTTTGATTTTTAATTTTAACACCCACAACGAAATGCAGTGGCTGTTTTCTTGTTGGTTAGTTTGAACCATTGCCTCTATCTGATATTATTAAAGCAATTCTTTCCAACATCCAACGTTCTATCACACCAGGCCAAATGTCAGACATTTGCTGAGCGAAATATTTTCTCTATACATGTATTTCTCTATGATTCTATCCCATAAATTGTAATTGTCAACTGTAGTTGTAATGTTATGTTTTGTTCCTGGGAGTTTATTATACAAGCATAATCCAGCGGCGGAATTAGTAAGGCCTTCCACAAATAAGGCATGCGAATGCATGCATTTTTTTTGTCAGATATAACTAAGAATTTTGAGAAATTTAATAACAATACTTTTAAATATTTTTCAGAATGTTTTTAAAATTTTAAAAGAAATGGACTTTCAATTTGAAGTTGGGCGTGGTAAAACTTTCTAAGATAGGTACATACATACATATACATAAATAAATATGCAGAAGTGGATAATGATTTTGTGATAAAAAAGAAATACTTTAATTGTATTTTTGTCTTTGTTTGTTTAGTAAAGTAAATACCATCTGCTATAGAAGAATCACTTGAAGATCTAGGTGTGGAAACATTCCTCAAGAGTTGGATAGTGACAATGGTACAGAGCAGAATTATCAACGTCTCTCTGGGAAACAGCGAGTCATCAAAGCGAGTGAATAGAGGAACTCCCCAGGGTGGAGCCATCTCTCCCCTACTTTGGTTACTCCTGATCAACAAAATACTACTGAAACTGGACAACATGAGGATGAAAACAGTGGCGTATGCGGAATAATGGTGTCTGGTTTATTCCCATACGTGTTGAGCGAAATCATGAATGGAGCCTTGAAATCACTTAACGATTGGGCCACTGGGAGTGGTCGTGGAGTGAATCCAGGAAAAACTGACGTCATGCTTTTTACCACGAAGACCAAGATACCAAATGTTTAATCCTCCTCGGATAAGTGGAATAGAGATTCCACTGTCAACTCACGCCAAGTACCCTAAACTTTCCCGGAAGCGTAACAAAGAGCACCGCGCACAGAAGGCAACCGTTGCGTACGACGCTTGTCGGAAAATGTTCTTAAGCCGGTGGGGTCTCCGACCGAAAATGCTGCTATGGTTGTACACTAGCATAATCAGGCCAATACTCTCCTATGGAGCAATGGTATGGTGGCCTGTCGCAGGGAAGACGTCCACCATGAAACTGTTGTATAGAGTACAGAGATCAAATTGCATCGGCATAACAGGTGCAATGAGGACGTGTCCAGCTGAAGCCCTTAATACGATACTTCATATTATAACAATCGACATTCACATCACAACTAGTGCGGCCTGGAGCGCCACCCGACTAAACGCTCTTGGACTCAGGAAGAGCAAAGCATATGGACATGCGAGTATACTACAGACAATCCCAAGAAAACTCAATATAACCACCGATTACTGCACCGCCTCATTGACGTTCGATAACCTATTCGATGTCAGGTTTCCAAAGAGAATACAGTGGGATAAAGGGGAACCACTTACAGGTTTTGACACCAAAGTATTTACGGACGGATCCAAACTGGAATATGGAACCGGCTCGGGTGTCTTCTCCGAAGAGGCATGCCTCAATTTATCATTCAAACTGCCAGACAAGTGCAGCGTTTTCCAAGCGGAGTTACTGGCCATCAAAGAAGCCTGCGCCGCACTTATACTACACCGAAGAACAGAGCACATTGGAATATTTGTAGATAGCCAGGCGGCTCTCCTATCACTTAAATCTTACAACACTGCATCCAAACTCATTAGTGAATGTAGGGAAAAACTTGTCGAGCTGGGTCGACTGGCCAATGTGGTTCTTACTTGGATACCAGGCCGCAAGGGTCTCCTAGGGAACGAAAAGACAGACGAACTAGATAGGGCAGGATCCTCTTCCACCGAACTCCACATGGTGTCAGTCGCAACGCCTGTAGAGTTGGTCAAAAGAGGTATTTTGCTGCATTACCTTGAACGAGCGAAGACCAGATGGGATAGGACGGAAACGTGCCGCATATCCAGAAACACATGGCCAGAATATAACATTCACCGGACTAACTCCGTTATTAGCCATAATCGGGGGGACATATATAGGCTAACTGGCGTGCTGACCGGGCACTGGTCAATCGGTAATCACGCAAGACAGTTGAAGCTGCCATATAATGACCACTGCCGCGCCTGCGATGACGCAGAAGAGGAGGAGACGGTGTAGCATCTCCTCTTCAGTTGTCCGGCTCTGATGAATAGACGCCTGAAGACTATGGGCCGCCCCTTCCTGCATAACCTCACTGAGATACACGAGATAGATCTAGGGGATCTAATGACGTATCTTCGATTAACAGGCTGGATATAGACACGGTACTTTGGACAACCCGGAGTGATGTGGTATGCAAAACGGTGAAATACCATCTAAGGCCTTTCTCTGTGCATGCCTTCTAAAGCCTTCATTTTTGTATGCCTTCTAAAGGCCTTCTTTAGGAAGGCGTTGCCTCCCAATCTCACGTAATGTTAAAAAGAAAGGAGGAGGTAATGTGTAGGGAAGGCCTTCCGTATTTTAAAGAAGGCCTGTTTGGTCAGGATTTCAGACCGTCCAGGTCACGACTTCCGCCCCTGTGTTTGGATATGTGTGTTTATGCGTATGTGTGCGAGTGTGTGACGGTGTTTGTGAGTTCTTTTGTGTTAATATAGATTTCTTAGGTACAAAACATTTTAGAGCTGATTAATTTTCAATAACACTTCTGAGGAATAACATCTCCCTTTTGCGTTTTAAAAATAACTTTTTCTTGTGATATTAAAAATGGAATTATTGGAAATCAATTAGATTTATGAATTGTTAAGAGAATAGAAATAATGATTTGTTTTGTTTTCGCATTCAATTTATTTATTAAATAAATATATCAGATACAAATAAGAAACAAAATTTACATGAGATATTACAACTACCAGTTATTGAAGTGCAAATTATATAATTTTTATATTTCGTTAAATTTCCACGTAGCTCTTGAAGCCCTTTACTCAACATTCCTCGCTCTATTGTTTATTGCTATCTAATCAGCCAACAGGTGATATTATTCTTTTATTATTATGGATCTATTAGAAATTGTTACAGAGTTTTGAATGGCATTTGATTATAATAGCAATACCCTTTTTACTCTTCTAAATATCCTTCTTATCCTACCCAATATCCTTGCTGCCCTTTCGAGTCGAAAACCGGCTGCCTCGTAACATTTTATAAGATAAGAACTCACGACGCGTGAATGTAATTGTTTACAAAAGTGTTATTAATATTTAAAGAAGCTTAGTGGTCTACTGCTATTGACGACAAATTGTATCATCAATTTCTCCACTCCATCTATTTACATGCATTGATACTAAATTGAAAATGCATTAATGAAGACAATCAAGTGTAATTACACACGTGCATCCTGCCCATCCTAGATGAAACTCACAGTTCCTCTAATCAGTAACTACAATTGACATCTTATCTTCAATATGCCAGTGTGTCTTGTGTGTCTTGTCATTATAAGCTTATGAACTCCGATACAACTGCAAGGATTAGGCTATGTATATTAAGGTGACCTAAAAATACAAATTGTAGATGCTGACAACTAATACGAGAGTCTGGATTCTCAAAATGATTATGATTTATCTATGGCCATGATTCCGCACAAATAAATGTACCGGGAACGCATCTTTCAAAATGGACTTGGTTGCACACTGAAAAAAACCGGACACAGCAACATATTCCAGGAACCATGTGCATGTTTGCAAGCATTGTTTTCATGAATTGAAGATCTGCTGCTCATTTGTTTTTTGTTGTCCGTCACGATTTTGTTTTCAGCAGTTTTCAACAAACAAATCTACATTTGGGTGACAACTACATATATTGTAAACTATTAATCATTGAATCTTTAGCATGTAATATTGAATACAAGCTGAAAATCTGTATTTTTTCTAGTATTGGATACAAATATAACGTGTGTTTGGAACTTGTCGCAAATATAGTATACTTGTGTCCAAACATATTGTGTTTGCTATTCAATATTACATGTTTGAGTCACAATGATTAATATGTTATAATATATGTGTTTGTGATCCAAATACAGCTTTGATTGTGATACAAATACAATTATGTACAATTCAAAATTTATATCTAGAAATAATGGACATCCATTTTCAAGCGGACATGGAACTAACGGGTTTTCAATAAGAGCGCTACAAAAGTTTTTTCAAATAAAACAAAACCGGTTTTAGATACCAATGAAATTCTTTATTCCTGTGAAAGTACGTTCGATGCCATTATGTATGGAACTCGATTTCCACGAACCACGGGCACGCTTGCAGAATTCCAGACTCTGAACCCAATTTTCGACGGTTTTCAAGCATAAATCGACCGATACTGCTGCAATTTCACGTTCCATATTCGTCGATAATCGTCGCTGGCTTGTTGGCATAGACCATAGACTTGACGTAGCCCCACAGGAAATAATCTAACGGCGTCAAATCGCACGACCGAGGCTTGGTTTCCAATAAATTGATTGTGGCATTCGCTGTGTGGCTTGTTTCGCCGTCCTGTTTGAACCACATGTCCTCCAAGTCCATATTATCCAATTGGGGCCAAAAATATTCGGTTATCTTTGAACGGTAGCGATTCGCATTCACAGTAATGTGCCGGTCGTGATCATCACGGAAGAAGTAGGGCCCAATGACGCCGCCGGCCCATAAACCGACCAAGCCGTAATTTTTTCGGAATGCAATGATGACTCATGGATTACGTGTGGATTGCTGTCTGACCAATAACGCATATTTTGCTTATTGACGAAGCCATTCAGCCAGAAATGAGCCTCATCGCTGAAGACCATAAATTGGACGTAGCGCTCTTAAAGTTGATGCCACTGACTACAAATTTCGGTAGTAAATTTTAATAATTTCGACTCGTTGTTGGCTCGTATATCTTTCCATGATGAAATGGCAAACCTTGCTGAAGAGAAATGTCAAAAGAGCGGGAAAAAATATGGCGTCATTTACTGTCCCTATCGATTTACTTTTGTAGCGTCTCTGTTGAAAAACCCTTTATATTTGCTCTAATTTTGATGATTTTATCAAATTTTTTGGATTTATTCAATTTTGACTCTTTGTTTGCAAGCGACCAGCAGAAATCAGCAAGCATTGAATCTATTCTTTTTCCAGCGAAACGGTCTTCGAATGCCATTATGGTTTGATGAAATCTTTCGCCAGTTTCGTCTGTTTCTGTGTCAATTTTCAACGACATAAGTTTGTCGAACGACTTCATCATGTTGTCAATATAATCACAGTACTCTGGTGAGCGATTTTTGCAAAGAACGTTTTCAATTACCACACGAATTGAGTTCCATGCGTTTAATTCAGTTTCATGTAACATTTCAGAAAAGCTCGTATCCCTTAAAAGTTTCCGTATATCTGGACCGTTAACTACACCTGTTTAAAAAATTTATATAAAATATATTGCACTCACACACTTTTAGTTACACAAAATTACCCTCTTTTAATTTTTCAATTGATAATTCTGGAAAAGCGTTATTTTTCAAGTATGGTAATGCATTTTCGTTGACGCGAACCAAACGCTTTAAAAAATTCTTTACAACTCCCAGCTTGATATGAAGATCCGGATGCATTATTTTCTGAAGGGGGATCAATGGTGGACGAATTACATTAAATTCGCCAACAACTTGCGAATCGCATTTTAGCCAATCTCGCTTTTCGTACTGGTTCCATTTTGCACGGCTGTCCCATTTACAAAAAATACACATGTTTGCATTCCCGCTAATAGTGAAAGAACCTTAAAATCACAATTTACGCGCCAATTGTGTTCGTCATAACTGATGAGTTCCAGAATTAATTTAATGGTATCATACGACTCATGCATTCCAAGAGCATACATCAATGGCACTGGTTTAACGCTGCTGTTTTCAACTAGCACGACTACTTTTAAGCTTCTGGTTGAAGAGTCTATGAAAAGACGCCATAAAAATGGATTATAGTTGCAGATTCCCATTTCATTCATTAAACCGGGAATATCTTGACAATATGCAGAAGCTACGTCCTCGGAAAGCATGAAATAAGGCATATATGGCTCTTGGCGGTATTTGTAAGATGTAACTTTTACACCTGGTGCCACGTTGACGTTGACGCTTCTTAGTTCCGAAGCCAAAGTCATTGCATTATTTTGAGATAGCTTCAGATTTCGAACGATTCTATCTAAATGTTCCTGCGAAATTAATGATGGATATTGTATAACTGGCTGTAGGTAATCACAATCAGCATGATGTAATGATGTTGCTGAAGTTTGTGATTGTACTTCATAGGACGCAGTATCATATTGGTATGTCGATGGATGTACTGGGACAGGCAATTCATCATTGTGTGGAACTGGTACGTGAGCACTTGGCGGCACACCTTTGTATATAAAACCGGATCGTTGTAAAGGGTGTTCCAACAAGAACGCAATTTTTAAATCTGGCAACATTCGAAGTGTCATTGTTTGACATTTGAACAATTGTTATTGTTTGCTAGTAGAAGGTACGAGGTTAGTAAAAATGGAGCGCTACACGAATGAACAACGCATTCTCATTGTGAAATTGTTTTACCAAAAAAAATGCTGATTTTGCCGCTAAAATCATCTTCAGTGACGAGGCCCATTTCCATCTTGATGGCTTCGTCAATAGGCAGAATTGTCGCATTTGGGGTGAGGGAAATCCTCGAGTGATTCACGAGAAGCAAATGCATCCTCAACGTGTCACTGTGTGGTGTGGTTTTTGGGCTGGAGGAATCATTGGACCTTTTTTTTATGAAAATGAGGCAGTTCAAGCGCAAACAATCAATGGTGTTCGGTATCGTGAAATGATAACCAGTTTTTTCTTGCCTCGAATTGAAGAAATGAATGTGGAGGGCATGTGGTTCCAACAAGACGGCGCCACATGTCATACAGCCAGAGAAACAATTCAATTGCTGCATCAAAAAAAAAAAAATTGCGCTCTTGTTGGGACACCCGTTATAAGAATAAATTATTGTGTATTCCATGTCTATCTAAGTGAACTTACTGTTTCGATTGAGACCATTTACATCGTTCTTGCACACGTATCAATTTTCTGTATCATGTTCCCCTGAATCGGTCCATATCATTGGAAGTCCAAATGGCAGCGAATATCGCCGTAATTTTCACCATTTGTTTAATGCACTAAAACATGTGATGCACGTAAATTCAGGTGCATGATCAACATTTCGCATTTCTTCAGCGGGGGTAACCAAAAAAAATACTGATTGTAAGCTTTGAGGGCATCTTCAACCAAATGTCGTCGATGATTTTTCGGTGCAAATTTTCCACACACAAAACAAATCATATTTAATTTTTCGCAATGTGATCTGCATTTTTCGTCACTCGTTTTTCTATTTTTTCAAAATGGTCAATAAAATGCTTATATTTTTGATGTGTTAACATCTATAGCGGCGGGTAGGGACTAATCTGTCAAAGTGAACTCTTTGATATATACACAGAAAAAAATAATTTTTCTATTCAATTAAAAAATTCTAAAATTCAAACAACATATTAATTGAAAATCCTGTGATAAAACAAATCAGCTACCATATTTGTAGGTTGTTTATTGTAAAAATGTTATTTTTCAATCGATGCAAAATTTCACCCATCTACGAAAATATTTGTATGCACGTTATTTATCAAAAATATTTTCGTTTTTAGTCCCTGAAGAATTTGACATATTAACAAACTAAATTGTATCTCAGTTTACGTTTTGTCTTCGATCCGAAGTATTTTTAGAAATTTTGTTTATTTAAAAAAAAAATTAAACAGCCGTGGTAGGATTCGAACTCACGTCCACTGGAAGATCGTTTCGATGTTTGTGACACAGCGTCTTTTCCGGCAGCGTCTAGCCCGTTATGCCACCGACTGCCTGTACAAACTTATATCCAACTGAAGTTATGTGGTTGTTCGTATCGTATTTACTTCGTTAAATATTGGGGTATTTCTTATGCATTTTTTTATTGCTACCATTTATCGATTTTCATTTCAATATTTGAGTAATTTGTCAGTATATGTGACCTGGTCTACGGAAAGGGGGCTTAGGTGTCAAAAAATCAATTTTCACTTTTTGGTTGATTCGGATGGAAGATGAGATGCTTTTTCACGTGGTGAAAAGCAGAAAATCCTAACTTGCTTAGAAGTGTACTAAAAATGTAGAGAAAGAAGAGTAAAAATAAAAAATGTTTCACTTCATGCGAAATGCGAAGACGATAATCAACAGAAACAGTAAATGTCTCTTCATCAGTGATACTTTTTTAAATGTTCCACACTAGCAACTTACACGATGAAATATAATAATATTCCGACCAACAACAACACTTACTGGACCAACAACAACACTTACTGGACGTCCGGCGCGGAGAACAATTAACGAGATAATGAGAAACTGACGAAACGAGTTGCTTACTTTTAACAGCTTTTTCACAGAAAACTAGTTTTCGCACGTAAGCTCCCTTTTCGTAGACCAGGTCACATATAATGAAAAATGTAATTGAGTGCTGAAATTTTTCACGTACCAATTTTTTGTTAAAATTTTACAGACGTCTTTTTTTCTGCATATGTTGTAGCATCTGTTTGTAATAGGGATGCCAATCCCAAAATTCCGAATCCCAAAATTATTATAATTATTATGGTCCCAAATTGTAAGAGGTAAACTAATTCTGCTTCCAAATAGATGTCTATTATTTCAACAGTTACATTTTGTCGAAAAAAATATATAAATTCATTTAACAAGAGCTTTTGCAGGTTTTTCCCTCAAATAAATTTAAAATCGAAATATCTCGTTGTTTTGAGCTAACTTTTTAAAACGGAGTATACCACTAGATTCTATGACCCAAAAATTAGTTGGGGTGTCTCGGTGTTTTTTGTGTGTCATTTGAAAACTTCAAATTTTACTTACAGTATTATTAATAAGTTATTGCAAATTTGTAACTGTATTTTTGCATTATTCTTTCAGTCAGTGATTCATAAATATTCCTGAATGTATAAAATAACTAAATGGTTTCCCATTACATTCCATGAAGAAATAGGAGAGAGCTTCTCACAACCAATGAGCTGTTTTATACTCACTGATTGGGACCTACAGTTTTTACGACGACTACGAACGGTATTTTGAGAAGCTTTTTCATGGCTAAATACTCGATAGAGTCGCCGTCACTTTTTTCAGCGTGTAGCAAACACAGTGTGTTTTGCCACAAGAATACTATAACTATATTTGCGACAAGCTACTAACACGTTATATTTGGATCCAAACAATAACAAAAAGACAGATTTTTCAGTGTGCGCGCGAGCCGTGTTTGTTGATGCTACGTCCTGTTGGAACTACATGTCCTCCAGTTGCAGTTCATCAATTTACGGCAATAAAAACTCATTGATCAGGCTTCTGTCTCATATCATATCATATTGTGTATATCTTTCAGCGTGCGCGCGAGCAACGTCCTGTTGGAACCACATGTCCTCCAGTTGCAGTTCATCAGTTTGCGGCAATAAAATCTCGTTGATCTTGCCGCTATATCGCTCACCAGTGACCCACTGTGCGGTTCAGAATACCTCTGGAATATATGCAATATCTTTCGATCTAGTAAACATATTCAAGTTCTGTAAAATCCCTATTGTAGGTAAAAATCGGTAAATTTTACAAAAAAATTCAATATTTTTGCGATTTTAAAGAAAACGACGATTTTATTTTTTTTTTCTTTCTATTTTTTTTTAACATATTTTGACATAATTGTTCATGAGTACAAAAAATTTCCCAACAATATACCTGAATATCAACCAAATTCACCTAAATACCACCAGTGGACTAATTTTATGGTCACTGGTTTAAATTTTATGGTCCCTGGTTTGAATTTTATTGATATTAAAAATTTACAAAAAAAATTGTTTCCCATTACATCTCATGATGGGAATAAGATGAGCTTCTCACAACCAGTGATCTGTGCGCTTTCTGGTTTTACACTCACTGTCTCGGACCTACAGTTTTACACCGGTTCCGAACGGTATTTTGAGAAGATTTTTCATGGCTACGCACTTGTTAGTGTCACCATCACCAAGCGCGATGACTGTCGTCGACAGAAATGTAAGGTAGTCAGAGCAGGGATCGTATACACGTTCTCATATACTAGAGGCGCGTACACTAACCATCGGCCAAAATTCAATATCTTTGGATCTAGTAAACATTTTTGAGTTCTGTAAAAAAAAAACTGATGTGGGCAAGCAGTCAAAGATTATTGTGATATATCGACTATAAAAATCGAACAGTTGGAAATATTTCGGAAAAATTTCCAGAGTTGAGTACTTTTTGTTTTGATTTCCAACAATAAAAAACATTTTGTTTTTTTTCTTTTAGGTTTTGTTTAATATATTTTGGCATAATTGTTCAAATGTGCACAAAAAATTAAAAAATTAAAAAAAAAAGTTTTAAGAAAAATTTATTTAAATTTAATTTTGAAAAACGAAAAATTTTGTTCTTTTTTTCGATTTTATTGAACTGTATCTCTTTCAGTTCTAGAGATATTATTAAAAGATTGAGCAGTTTTCAACAAAGACACGAGTTCAAGTCACATATTATAACCAATTAATCATTGTGTCTCAAACATCTAATATTAACTAGCAAACACAATGTGTTTGGACACAAGTATACTATATTTTTGGACAAGCTGCAAACACATATTTGCATCCAAACAACACAAAAAGACAGCTTTTTCAGCGTGTATAGTATTAAGCTAGATGCTGTACCCAAACTTGGAGCGAAATTGTAACCTATTCAAAAGCGATCCTTCTTGTCCTTATCTCTGGATAATGGTGAAACAGCTGACAACGCATTTTCATAAGAAAATTAATTTGAAAAATGTTAATTAATTTTGAATATGTTAATTAATTTTCTTAACATATTTGAAAGAAAATTAAAAGTTTTCCAACAAAATCTTATTCAACGATGAGGCTCATTTTCATATTTAAGATTTCATTAATCGTTAAAATTGTCGCATTTGGGGTTCAGAAAAGTGTTGAGGAACAAATGCAACAACGTGCCACTATTTGGTGTATATTTTGGGCTGGGCCATCATCAAACAATTTTTTTTTCGAAAATGCATCTGGTCAGGCAATAACATTTAATGATGCTCTGTCCCTACATGATAAAGTAGTTTTGTTGTTCCTAAATTAAATGATATAGACGTGGACGACATGTGGTTGGTTTCATCCAAACGGTGCCACATGTCATTCATACATAAAAAAAACAATTCAGGTGCATTTAATGTTGCACGCATATAGGGATACCCTTTAATATCCTTCGCCATAGTTATGATGCTTTATTTAACTTATGTTAAAGAGTTTTTGTGAAAGTTTATTGTGTGGATTCTTGCGATATTTTTCCAGCAATTGCTTACAAATAGAATTCTCATATTAATTGAGTTTTCGTTTGCATTTAGCTTGATGAATTTCTTCAATTAGCATCATTCCAAACAACCTCTGATGAGGATCTGTGGCTAGACCGGAAATAATTATACGGTTTGCCGCCAGGAATCATGGGAATGAATTTTGCAAAATCTTTTGAAAACTTTGTCACCTCGACTCAATAGAGATTAGTAGGGTCTTGAGCTGGAATAAATACAAATTATCAATACTATTTCAGATATTTCAAAAATTTTGACATTTAACTAAATTATCGCATTTACACCGTCGTTTATCGCGGCCAGGTTAGCGATAAGCTTGTTCTCTAATCTTTGCCGTGTACACCACCCAATTTGAGCTTAAGTTGGCATTTCAGGTGGCAACTCCGTGCTTAGACAAACTCCGCTCCGAGACAAAATAATCGAAAACGGCGGCGCAACAGATAAATTAAGTTGGCTGCTATTGGTTTTGCCAGTTTAAATGGAATCAGTGGGTCAAATCGGGCCAGTTGATAAAATCGGCTCACAGTTTAAACCAATAAGAGAAATGTATATCGGCGGCGGAGTGAGCTTCAAAAAAGTGTTGGTGGCGACGACGCATAGGAAAATTTTCGATCGGCTTCCATCTGTCTCACAGTTGTTTTTTTTTTGTATGTTTTTGTTATGGTTGAATTTTTTTAGTAACTTATAGTGTTGCATCAAAATGTACACCAGTTTAAAATGAGGTTACAAATTAAGGTCCAATTAGTCTTGACGGTTGATGGTTGACGTTCTACTCAATATTGCGCAGTTAGTTATGATGGTTAGACGGTAGAAAGACAAAACAAAACAAAAAAACTGATCGAATAGCATTTGTACAAAATATAATTTGCATGCATGAGTTTTGTGTCAAATAAAGAAATTAAAAATAAAAAGAAAATTGTGGTTGCCGTGTAATTGTGTATTGCCGCGCACAAAATGTCGAAGTAACAGCAATAACAATAACAGCTGATCGGTCTTGACGGCTGACGGTTGACGGTTGATTCTACAACCTGCAGAAGTCTACAGGTCCAATTAGTCTCGACGGTTGACGGTTGACGTTCTACTCAATATTGCGCGGTTAGTTATGACGGTTAGACGGTAGAAAGACAAAACAAAACAAAAACAACTGATCGAAGAGCATTTGTAGAAAATATAATTTGCATGCATGAGTTTTGTGTTAAACAATGATTATGTCAAATAAAAAAATTAAAAATAAAAAGAAAATTGTGGTTGCCGTGTAATTGTGTATTGCCGCGCACAAAATGTCGAAGTAAAAGCAATAACAATAACAGCTGATCGGTCTTGACGGCTGACGGTTGACGGTTGATTCTACAACCTGCAGAAGTCTACCGTCGTTAACCGTCAATTTTAGTTGTCTCTCTCTAACACATGCAAAATGCAACCCCAACTCAAACAGCTGATCGCATACCGTCAACCGTATACCGTCAACCGTCAAGACTAATTGGACCTTTAAACTGCAGTTTCTACAGACTAAAATTGTACTAGTAATCATCTGGTTTAGCGCGAGTTAATGGAGTTAACCTTCTAAATGCGTTAATCTTGTTTGGTGTAAATGCCGTATAAAAGTGCCAAGAAATAATCCTGTGGATTTAATAATTCGCCCATACGCACATCCTACTTACATAAATTATCAAATCCACTTTTATCTTGTCCTTCTTCAGCCTTTCTTCTATTTATACATTCATTGCAATCTTTGTTGCTGAAAAGTAACATTTATCTCCCATCTCTCTCTCTCTGTGTCCCTTAATGTATTTCTGTTGCCTTTCAATCAAAAACAGATAATTTCTATATGAACAGATTCTCAATGAAACAAAACAGAATGTTCGCATTCTCAACTCAACTTGAACATTTCAAAGAAATTAAGTTATCTTTTCTGACATTTGAAAAAAAAATCAAAGCAACAACTGACTACCACCTTCGTTTATAGCTTTCTGTTACTCTCTCTCTCCGTCGCTCTCTATCTGTATCACTAGCAAACTGAGTCTGGGCATCCGTCCTTCTATTTAACTATTTTCTGGTCTATGCGCCACATTCGATGCATCCGTCAATCACTCTGGCTGGATGTGGTTTTGTTAGCAGAGACAAGACGTGGCAGGAGATGGTCTAGATGGGTTCTGCATATTCAAATTTGACTTTCATTTAATAAATCTGTGTAACAACGACTGTCAACTTGTAGATTCTCGCCTCGTAAATCCATCTATCCATTCATGCCTTCTACTAACCCATTATTGCTTCTTCATGTGGCAATTGGAATCCAACACCCTCGCCCAGGTTGGCTGATATCCTTAAAAACACTTGTTGTCAGCAAGATTGTTGACGACGACATCCATCGACGTTTTTATGTTGCAAATGTCTTGGTGGTGGTGATGTTGCTCTTGATGCTGTGGTTGTCGTTGTTGGCTTTGGTGTTGCTGTTGCTGTCATTTTGTTTTTACGCAACATTACGTTGCCGAATGAGATGTAAAGGAAAACGATATGACACGCAACAACCACAACAAATACAAAAAACTGATTCTTCAACGTCTCAGAACTTTGTATACAAAGAAATGGAAACGTCGTAATTACCGAACAGCAGAATGTTGAGAATGGAATGAAACCTTTACAGATGTTATTTTATCAAGAAAGTGAAAACAAAATCCATAATAACATAAATTCTATAGAGGAACTTTTTAAGGATATTTCTTTCGGGATAATTAAATTAAGAACGATAAGTTCAAATATACGTTAGTCCGAAAAAGAGAACATTTCAGAAAAGAGAATATTTCTGTACACACTGAAAAATTTATAACGTGTTTGTCACAAATATAGTATAATTGTGTTCAAACACAGTGTGATTGCTATTCAAATATAACATGTTTGGGATACAATGATTAATAGGTTATAATACATGTATTTGTGAACCAAATGTGGCTTTGTTCGTTGAAAATTTGCTGAACACAAAAACGTGATAGACAATAGTGAAACAAATTAATTTTCAATTCACGAAAACAATGCTTGCAAACACATGGGTCCTGCAATATGTTGCTGGGCCGTCATTTTTCAGCGTGCAGAGAATTATTCTCTAAATATTTTCTTAAGAAATGTTTTAAAAAATAAATTCGTCCTTTATTAAATTTTGTGTGAGAACTTTTATTGGCTCAGAGAAAATGTTTAGTGGAGATCATTGTTAGAGAATTTATCCACACAAATTTCCTTTTAATTAAATATGCACGCTGAAAAATCTGTATTTTTTGTTGTTTGGATGGAAATATAACGTGTTTGTAGCTTGTCGCAAATATACTATACTTGTACCCAAACACATTATGTTTGCTCTTCAATATAACATGTTTGAGACAAAATGATTAATAGGCTCTAATATGTATATGTTTTTTGTTTGTTGAAAACCGCTAAAAACAAACACGAGACCACGACAACAAAAAAAACAAAATGCGACAGATCTTCAATTCATGAAAACAATGCTTGCAAACATGTACAAGTTTCCTGCAATATGTTGCTAGGCCGTTATATTTCAGCGTGTAGTTCTTGACGTAAAGTCCTTAACCAGAAGAAAGCACTACCTCACGAACAAACATGTTGGATACGACTGCTAGCGTCTCCCTCAAGATCCCCATGCTAACCCGTAAACGAGGAGTAGACACGACAGCAGGAATACGGCCCAGATGTACTTACTCCCTTTTGGATAGTGATTAGGACTATCTAAGTAAGAGTAAAGGACACGGAGCCCGGTTGACGGGCAACTCCGCCTAACATATCTCAGCTACACGCTGAAACCCCCGCCTCTGTAGCATATTCTCTCAAAAACATTCTGCAAGAACCATGTATATGTTTGGAACACACTCTAAATATTCATATTTTTGCAAGTTCTAAACTCACTTATATTTAAATGCTAACATTAGTATGTTTACTTGCAATGACGCATAGTTTTACATGCAGACATAAGCGTGTTTCATCCCAAACATTGATATACTTACGTCGAAGAATTTGTGTTTTTCCTCCTTAACGAACGATTGACGACTGAATGCATGAAACTAAAACGCAGTAGATCAGTCGACATAAGAAACACTCAATTCATTTGCACATGCATTCAAGAATATTTATGAATCACTGACTGATTGCAGTCCCTCTTAGCCACAAAAAAATATGAAGTAAACGGTACACCAAACATAACTATATTGTATCACAAACAAAGCTGTATTTAGATAAGAAACACATATATTAAAACATATTAATCATTGTGTCACAAACATGTAATATTGAAGAAGCTCCAAACACACGTTATATTTCCATCCAAACACGAAAAACAGACTGATTTTTCAGCGTTTACCATATTTCCCACTTTCCTCGAATGCACTTCTTATAGTTGCACACCAAACACAAGATCCAAATGTTGCAATAGAATAAAAACGACCCCTGAACACGGTCATCACTGCCTGACAGCACAGACCCCACTACTCAGTAGTCAAGACAAAAAGTGAGACAAAAAGTTTAAAGTTTTTATGAGACAAAAAGTTTATCCTTTATCCCATGATGACCCAAAGATTATGCTGGCTGGCACATGTCAGTAGAATGGATCTGAACGAAGCAGCGCGAAAGGTATTCGAAGGCGTACTCGAATGACATCGACGACATTCAGAGCACAGCGACAAAAAATATGAAGTAAACGGTGCACCAAACAGAACTGTATTGTATCACAAACAAAGCTGTAGTTGGATCACAAACACAGCTATTATAACATATTAATCATTGTGTCTCAAACATGTAATATTGAATAGCAAACACAATGTGTTTGGAGACAAGTATACTATATTTGCCGCCGGTGGTGCAATGGTTAGTGTGCGCGGCTCTTGTACATGAGATCCTGGGTTCGAACCCTGCTCTAACCACCTTAAAATTTCTTTCGGCGGCGGTCACCTCGCATAGTGGCGGCGACACTATCGAGTATATAGCCATGGAAAAGCTTCTCAAAAATACCGTTCGGAATCGGTGTAAAACTGTAGGTCCCAATCAGTGTGTGAAAACTGGAAAGCGCACAGCTCAGTGATTGTGAGAAGTTCTCCCCTGTCCCTTCATGGGATGTAATGGGAAACCATTTATTTTTTTTATACTATATTTGCGACAATCTCCAAACAAACGTTATGTTTACATCCAAAACACGAAAAACAAACTGATTTTTCAGCGTGTACCATATTCACCACGTTCCCCGAATCGACTTCTTATAGTTGCACACCAAATACAAGATCCAAATGTTGCAATAGCAATAAAAAATACCCCTGCTTGACAGCACAGACCCACACACACAGTCGTCAAAACGCGTCTAACCTTTCATACAATGTTCGTCAGTTCCTCGCCGAGTCTCCCTATTAAGGCAAAAAGTTAATCCTGTATCCCATGGTGAGCCCAAGATTACGGTGGCTGGTACATGTTAGTAGAATGGATCTGAAAGAACAAGCTCGAAAGGTATTCGAATGCGTACTCGAATAACATCGATGAGTAGGGTGGACAAGTCTTCCCTGGAAAGACCAGCTTGAAGAATCCCTGCAAGATTTTGGTGTTACCAAATGGACGAAAAGAGGAAAAGATCGAGCCATTAAGGGGCCCTTAGACCTGTGGATAAGTTGCTCGACTTCAAGTTCACATCAACTTCGATAACTTGACATCAACTTCGATTTTGCCCTTACACCCTCAAACTAGTTGAGGCAACTTCATTTTCTTGTCAGATGTCGAAATGAAAATGGCCATCGAATTCCAAAGTCATCCGTCTGACCACCGACTATGTCCTAACAAGTTGGGTCTTTCTCCGGTTCAGCTACCATTCCTTATTGAGAGTCTAACGGTTTTGGCATCTGTGACCACAGAAATTGCTACAGTTTTTGGGCGGGAAAATTTTTAGATTAAAAGGCGTTCCAGAATATTCATCTTTGGGCGGTCTTACGGGTTTTCACTTATTGATATCCCAACACCGGCCTCATGGCTTTGAAATAGTTTTTTTTATATAAGAAACAAATGCTGTTATAGAAAATTATTTAAATTTTGTCACATTTTCCCTTGTTTAAATTACTTTCACAAAAATTTCCCACAATTTTGAATAAACGTCAATGAGAATTATGGGAAACTTCAATGAAAATGACAGTAGTACAGGACAGCACCTAGTGAACAAAGTTGACAATGGGCGCGCTATATCTATTATTTCCTTTATCTATGGTTTGTGGTGTGTATAGCAGTTGAGAAGCAAGTAGTATTACCATTGCATACTGTTTGGCTGTAAAGAGTATTACGAATTCACCACGACAAAAAAAAAGCATTTATGACTCGGATGAGTCTAGTAACCACTGGTGTGTTCTCTAACAAAGATGATTGAATATAAGTGAAGATAATTATGCCAATATAATTGTTAAAACTGGTCAATAGCATCAATAGAATCGATTTCAGTAGGATGCCTGAGACACAATGGCAGTTTTAAATCAAATTTTTGGAGACCCGAAGGTGACTTTTGACCCACCCTTTAGATGCTGAGGTTGGATGTCCCGCACATATAATTTCAACTCCTCAATTGTGGTCGATATTGGTAGATTAAACTTTTTCGATAAAACGTCACTTAGTTGCTTGCCTTTTCGGGAAACTGTCCTATGCAACAACTAAACCAACTGTTATAAACAAAGTTCCTAATGAAGAATTTTTTTAAATATAAAATTTTATAAAAATTTTTTAAATTAAAAAAAACTTGGAAACTTTGGAAATATTATAATTCCAATAAAAGCTTTTTTGAATGATGATATGTTTCTTAATAGAATCCTAGAGATTTTTAAAAATAAATCCTGTATGGCCTTTGTCTTTGTCATCGACTATTTTAACTGCGCTTTTGTACAATGTTCATTTCTAACTAACTGCTTTTTCTGAGTTTAATTATTTGAGGTTTCTGCGGATTTATTGCACAAAAGTAGTTATAAAAGTGGTCATTATTAGGTTTTACACACTGCATCTTGATTTTGCATCTTGACTTCGTTCGAAACCATTAATGATGGTGCGAGAAGGAAGGATGCTTAGAAAACCACACAATGTTACTAGGAGACTAAACGTATTTATAATATACTAGGATGTCTCGTTTTAACTACGTTTTATTTGATCAAATTGTAATTCCCGACGAAGAAAATTGATGTGTAACCAAAAGGTTAAAAGAAAAGATTTTCAGCACATTACATTTAGTGATGCAACTAATGACCTGAAAGAGATCTGTGGGGTTTTCAGTACACAGACTTTGCCGTACTTAATCATAATTTTGTAAAATTAAAAATACAAAATGTATTATAAAAATATTTTATTACAATAGAACCAACCATTTTTCACTTAGAAAAATGTTTCTGACATTGTAAGCTTGTAGCATCATAGTAAACTATTTGTTCAGAAATCTGTCAGATACTCTGCACAAGTTGCCGAGTCTGATGCCGAAGTCGGTCAGACAACGTACAGAAAATCGTATAGGTGGTTGACAAGAATTCAAAAAGTTTTGCCGGAGGAAATTCGGAAGAGTGTGCAGAGTTATCGGAGAGATTTCTGTGAGAATTCTGAGGGAAATTCTGAAGGATTTTTAGACGTATCTCAACGAAGTCGGCATAAAGTCTAATTAAACATCGGATAATGATCCGACTTATCCGATAATTTTCTTACCCTTTGTCCGATTTGTCCTACCAATTTCGGAGAGAAATCTGAAAAAACATCCGATAATGGTCCGACTTTTCCGATCGTTTTCTGACACATTTTACTATTTGTCGTGGCAACTTTGGAGAGACGTCTGAACGAACATGCGAGAATGTTCCGACCTTCCAGATCATTTTCTGACCATCTGTTATTATACAAATTTATAATTATACAAATTAATTATTATTTTTATTTGACAGCCGCGCCGTCTTAAGCACTTCCTTGCTCGTTTGTAACTGAAGACAACAAACAAACTGATGCTGCAAAACAAAAACAACAATTTAATTCACCGAAACTATACAGTAAAAACATTTTCGGGGAATTCCCTTACTGGCGCATGGTTACGGAATGAAAACAAAATTAAATAGAATAAAAAATTCCCTTCAGGGAATATGCAGACACGTCGCATGATTTTCGTATGGAATTTCAGAGAATGTGCAGAACCGGCTGACAGAGAATGTACAGCAAACTCGTTTAAATGACTGAAGGAATTTCAGATATTTCGGCTAATTGTCTGATATAATTTAAGAGAACATACAGACGTCCGACACGTCGGAAACAATTGTTTACTGGGATGATGGATTTCTCATACTTAATGTAATGTAGATGTATTACCCCAGCTAACCAAATGATCCGACCTTGGCTGATATCCGATAAGTCTGCACATTGTATGAACTCTTCAGAAAATTCTTACCGACATCGTACAGAATTCTGCACGATTAGTCGAAGGCAAGATTTATTTATTGCCTAATTACCGTTTGTTCCGACATGTCTGTACGAACTCGGGGTGATTTCTGAACGCTATGCCTGACCTATGATTTGTTTTGTATTATTCTTGATTTGGTTGTTCCCGTTATTGCATTGTTACGCCATTTTTGTATAAACTCGGACCGATTTCTGAACGATATGCCCGACTTACGTTTTGTTTTATTTTTTATTCGTGTTTAGTTGTTCCCGTTATAGTATTGATACGCCATGTCTGTAAGAACTCGGACCGATTTTTGATCGCTGTTGCGAAGGAACGAATTGTAACCATTAGTTTTTTTCTTGCTTTGCATTTAATTTTTCGTCAGTTTTTATGTTATCTATGCTAGTTGTCTAAATACATTTGTGGTGTGAAGTCTTTTTTGTGACAAACAGGTTTTGTTATAATTTGTATTTGTTGATTTAGTGAAGTAACTGTAAGAAAAATTAAAAAAGTGAATAGCACGAATTTTCAAGTTACCATAATGTCACGTCAAGCATACGGGAAAAAGTTAACAAGGAAGCTCAGACCATTTTTCTATTTTTGGAAGCATTTACTATTAATGCAGTTTTACAAAATTGAAACTTAAATAATTTTTTTGTTTGAACCATTATTTGTTCTTTCTTCGAAATATTACCTGGTCAATTTTTTATTTAATAAATATTTTATTGAAAATTTTTTTTTTAAATCCATAGCACAACAAACATGGCGTAATTTTTAACATCAGAAGCCTTTCAAAAATCACATCCGAAGTCGGGCAAAAATCAGAACGACGCGTCGACAAAAACATCCGAAATTATTTAGACTTCACTTCAGACGTCGGTCAGAAATCTGTACGACGCGTCGAATTTCCCTTCAGAATACCCCACGACTTCTATTCAAACATCGGTCAGACATCGGTACGACGTGTTGTACATATCATCAGTTTCCCTCAGATGCTTCGGTCAGACTTCGTGTTAACCACTCGTTTTTCGTAGCGATTTCGTTCCGATATCGGAAGATTTTGCCGACTGTCGTACAGATTACTGTCCGATTTCCGAACATTTTGCTTACTGGGACGTTTGAACATATAATACAAATATATTACGATTAGGCGGATATACTTAAGTATGCACATTATTTCCCTATAAATAATATTTATAATATAATAGTTAGCATATTCCAAACATATATATGGTAGTTAGCTAACATATTGTAATTTATTACAACCATATTAAATAATGTTTTGCGTACAGGGGATACAAATTATATATGCACAAACTGAACAATATTTCCAGCAAAACAAAAATATAAATTTGTATAATTATAATGTAATTGGAACCATAACCCAAACATATACATATATGGTAGTTAGCTAACATATTATCTTATTAAAAGGTGTTTTTTTAAGTACGATAGAAATTGAATTTGTAAAAAATAACACAACAATATAATTTTTATCAAAAAAAAAATTTTATTTGAAAGATCAATACATGGCATGGACATTTGAAAATTATTCCGGGCATATGGCCACCGCGGCTGTTCATGGCGAAGCGCATTCTGAACGTCCAATTTTGAGTTACTTTTGAAGCATTGCTAGCCGTATGTCACGAATAACACGAACCTCCAAGACGACAATTGTTGCTGGTTTATCAGCCTAAACCAGTTGCTTCACGTAACCACACAGGAAAAATCGATAGGTGCACGCTGAAAAATTTGTCTTATTCTGTTGTTTGGATGCAAATATAACGTGTTTGCAGCTTGTCCCAAATATAGTATACTCATGTCCAAACATATGGTGTTTGCTATTCAATATAACATGTTGGGGACACAATGATTAATAGATAATATATGTATTTCTGATCCAAATGTGGCTTTGTTTGTTGAAAACTGCTGAAAACGCTGATGTCTGTTACAATGAAGAAACAAAAACTAGCAGATCTTGAATTCACGAAGACAAACATGTACGTGGTTCCTGCAATACGGTGCTGGGGCCGATATTTTTCAGCGTGTGTCAAACCGCATGACCTTGGAGGCCAACTGACAGGGCCATTTCTCGAAATCAACTTATCGCCAAATTTTTATTTGATTTCGCCGTTCATATTTTCAAACAAAAAATCATTTATCATGGTGCGGTAACGATCTTCATTGACCATAACGCAAGCTCTGGCTTCATTTTTGAAGAAAAATGGTCCGATAACGCCACCAGCGTGAAAACCGCACCGAAAGCTGCATTTTTATGGATGTAATAGAGTCTGTAGGGTCTATTGTGGATTGGTCTCACTCCATATGCAGCAATTTTGTTTATTAAAGCAAAACCATTAAAACAAAACTGAGCCTCTCATTGCTGAACACAACAAGTTTGCGATACAACATCGGGTCAGTTTCCAACTGCTCTAAAGTGCAATCGGCGAAAGAGCGCCGCATATGATGGTCTCGTGACTTTAATTTCAGCACCAGATGGATCTTATACGGGTCTAGGTCAATATCTTTGTGGAAAATTTTCCACGTAGTGGACGAACAGAGCCCAATTACTGCGACCGACGACGAATCGATAAATTTTGATCTTCTCCCACAATTTCGTTTACACCGGCGATATTCTCTTCAGTACGCACATTTAGAGAGTATGTGGTATGAAATCTATCCACAGTTCGATGGATGGCTTGCTCAGATGGAAGATTATGTGTGCCATACAAATCATGAAGTCGTCTCTAAGTTGCGCGAATCGATGACTGATTTTCAAAGTAAATTCGGATAAATTCGGATAATTTGGAAGCGTTTCCAGAGTATACTGATCATAAAAGTCAAAAAGTGAGCGCAGTATGACAGTTCGTTTGACAGCTAACCTTTCGTAAGTTCTGTCTAAGCAAAAAACACCCTTTATGTAAAATCGCATATTCCGGGTACGGGTGTCTAAAAATCGAGAACCGCTGAACCGATTGACATCAAACTTGTGCAATGTGTTCGTTTCGTCGGCAGGAATGGTTCTCTTAAGGGGGCGTTTTTGGAGGTAGAAGGCTGAAAATTAGTACAAATATAGTAGACGACGGGGAAGATCACTTAATGCTGGATTTTAGATTTTCGTGATAAGTGTTTTTAGAGGTAGAAGGCTTAAAATCTTTACATATCGTCACCTAAAATTAAAAAGGCCGTAACTACACTTTTTAGTTTTAGTTTAGGAGAAGGAATAAACGTTATAAATTAAAGTCTACTTAAAACTTAATAGACAAATTTATATTCAGGCTTAGAAATCAAAGACGGTTTTGTTTCTGTAAAACAAATTAATGGAAAAGAAGTAGTTTTTAAGAAATATTTATATCGTTTATTCCTTCTCCTGTAAAAAAACTAAAAGGTGTAGTTACGGCCTTTTCCATTTTAGGTGACGATATACTTAATAGGGACATAAATATTGTTACTAAATTGAACATACCCATTAGAATAGTACAATTGAACATACCCTTTTACTATCATATGGTTTTTGAAATTTAACGTCCATAGCGTTAGTCAGTTACGGGAATTTGAAATTGTGTCAACTTTCACCATGGAGTGGTCATATAAGGAAAACCATATCGCAGTTATAGCACTTTTTAAGTGGGGAAAGAAAAAACCCATATTTTCAAAACGCTCCGCCCGCTCGGCATTAGTCGCATGTTCGTCTACAGGTGCGCACAATTATTCGAGGAGACTAGAGATATAAAAGACCGCCCCCAGGCGGGGCCGCCCACGTACGGTTCGAACACAGCAAGTCATCAAAGCCGTCAAAGCAAGGATTCAACGAAAGGCTCTTCGGAAACAGAAAATCATGGCCCGTGAGATGAAAATCACGCTAAAGTCCATGAAGCGAATTATTAAAAAAGACTTGGGTCTTGGAGCTTTCAAACGGCGTACAGGACATTCGTTGACTGCAACTTTAAACAAAAATAGAATAGAAAAATCTAAACGTCTTTTGGTGAAGTACGCTGATAACTTGCATAGAAAAATCTTGTTTACGGATGAAAAAATGTTTACCGTACAGGAAAAAATTAACAAACAAAATGATAAGGTTTATTATGCACGATAATCTCAAGAAGCATCTGAGCTCAAAACCACGGGTCGAAAAGGGTCATCATCCAGCTGCAGTCATGATTTGGTGGGGTGTCTGTTATGATGCGGTAACTGGCTTGCATTTCTGTGAACAAGGGGTCAAAACATAGGCCAAAGTTTACCAAAAAATCGTTTTGGAAGCGGTTGTGAAGCCGTTCCAAAACCAGCCGAAGACTTTCCGGCAAGATTCAGCACCAGTTCATAAGGCTAAAACGAAATAAATCTGGCTTTAAAACAATTTGCCAGCTTTTATTTGCTCTGAAGAATGGGCCTCTGGCAGCCCTGATGTGAACCCTCTGGATTACAAATTGTGGACCGTTTTAGAGGACATGGTCTGCCACAAAAGATACCCCAACATTGACTCTCTTACGACAGCTCTGGTTCGTGCTGTAGCCAAATTTCCAATGGATGATGTGCGTGCAACTATTGATGATTGGCCAATGCGACTTAAGTCATGCGTGAAGGCCACGGGCGGACGTTTTGAATGAAACTTAGATTTTTGTATACAATACATATCAAAAAATATATAAAAAAAATTTGGTCCAAAACGTACATTAGTTTTTCATTTAGAGCCCAAAATGTAAGTAACATTATTTATGTCCCTACTAAGTATAGCATTCACGAAGGGGGAACATCAATTTAAGACCGAATTTTATATTATACGTTTGTCTTGACATCCAGTAATTCAGTATAAAAATATTCACAAATGTTTTGATCTGCCTGTAAAAGACAACCTAATTTATAGTCGCTCCAAATTTTAGAGCACAGGCAACAATATTTATTATTACAAACCGGTAAAATCTTCTGTGTGGTCCGAAATTGTTTATCATTGATTGCAGTGAAGTAGTTGAAAACGGGCCTTCCTATTCTATCTATTATTTCACCTAAACACTACGAAATCAGTGGGTGTGAAATAAATCACTGTTAATGATACTTCCAGGTAAGGGCATTTCTATTTGGTTTAACACTTTGAGGTTACGTTGAAGAATCACAATTATTGGTTTAATTTGCATCATTTGATTTGATTTCAAATATCAAAGTAGCCACAAAACTATGACGAATGTAATTTAGTGAAAATATTAAATTGTAGACAATTCTAAACAGTTGTTTACATTGGAAAACTTAAACCCGATAGCCGTTGACAAGTGGAATACAAAAATTTTAAACATTTCACCTGTAAAGCAAGTAAGACAAGCGCCGAGTTTAGTTATGCCGAAGTATAACAGATGTTAACATTTTTATACCCTCCACTGTAAGTGATAGAGGGTATATATCAGTTTGTCATTCTGATTGTAACATATAGAAATAAGGCTTTGCGACCCCATAAAGTAAATATATTCTTGATCCTTATAACAACCGGAGTCGATATAGCCATGTCCGTCTGTCCGTCTGTTGAAAACATTCTCACGACTTCAATCGGCGATAACGCGGTTTGGAATGTTCCACGTATTCCTGAGCAGTTTGGTATTGAAAATCAGCGAAATTGGTCCATTGGAAAAAATTTTATGATTGGAAACGTAAAAAAACTCATAAAATGTTCACATTAATTTTTGTAGTTTTATACTAAACTACTCCTTTTGCCGTGTGGTGAATTTCCATGTTGAAAATCTTTGTTGTTCTTTATAATAGGTAAGTACTTTAGAATGTTTAGATGTATTTCATGTGTTCGTACATTTATATGCATTTTGTCACACTTCACTTAAGGTCGCTGTGGCCTGATGGGTAAAGGGCTGCGCTTTGGAGTCTGAGGGTTGTCGGTTCAACTCTCGTCCCAGTTTGTTTTTTTTTCTTCAAAAAATGTTCTTCAAAAAATGCTTTTTTATTTTTAAAAATGCTTTTTGCAGCTTGTTTTTTTGTTTTTTAACAGTTCTTCAAAAATGCTTTTTTATTTTTAAAAAATGCTTTTTTACTTTACTTACTACTCCTTTTGCCGCGTGGTGAATTTCCATGTTGAAAATCTTTGTTATTCTTTATAATAGGTAAGTACTTTAGAATGTTTACATGTGTTTCATGTGTTCATACATTTATATGAATTTTGTCACACTTCATCTAAGGTCGCTTGGGCCTGATGGGTAAAGGGTTGCGCGTTGGACTCTGAGGGTTGTTGGTTCAGCTCTCGTCCCAGCCTGTTTTTTTAACAGTTCTTCAAAAAATGATTTTTTATTTTTAAAAAATGCTTTGCAGCTTGTTTTTTTTTTAACAGTTCTTCAAAAAATGCATTTTTATTTTTAAAAAATGCTTTTTTATTTTACTTGTGGACAAGTAACTTATTTGTATTGTTTTTAAAAAAGTACATTTTCTTAAAAAAAATTACATTTCTTAAGTACATTTCAAAGTACATTTCAAAGTACATTCAGTACATTAAGTACATTTCTTAAGTACATTTCATTAAGTACATTTCTTAAGTACATTTCTTAAGTACATTTCTTAAGTACATTTCTTCTTAAGTACTTAAGAAATGTACATTTCTTAAGTACATTTGAAAGTACATTTCAAAGTACATTAAGTACATTAAGAACATTTCAAAGTACATTTCAAAGTACATTTTCTTAAGTACATTTTCAATGTGAGCATTGTGAGCAATGCATTTGTGAGCATTGTGAGCATTTGTGAGCATCCTGCATTTGTGAGCATTTGTGAACAAGTAATTGCATTTGTGAACAAGTAACTTATTTTTTTTTTTTTTAAAGTAAATTTTCTTAAAAAAGGTCCTTTTTAAAATTTAATATTTTGCTGGTTAACACTAAGGTGGAGGGTATCAAAGATTCGGCACAGCCGAATTTAACACTTTTACTTGTTTACCTTAAACAGCTTAAAATTGGTGCAATAAATTATTCATGGCATTCGTACATTTATTTATAAAAGCAGTTACCAAATTAGGTAGATATATCACAAACAAACATTTTTTGAATATCTTCATACTAAATGACAATATGTTCACAAACTATCATATATGTTTGCTTGTACAGTTTCTCCAAACATACATTAGGTAATACCAAAAAAAATATGTTAGAGGCAGGATTCCGGCACAACAGACTTGTGGGTATCAGCGATGAACTGGGCATCTAATTTCTTTCAAAATGAATGACGCAAAATCTGTATTACATACGCTTTTATTTATACGGGGTACCCTTATAATTTATAATCCCACACATTCTTGAGATTTACAGTTTTTTTTTGGTACCAAATGGCATCATTCCAGCAGGTAGGTTTACCTACTGGCATACATCTACGTTAGTAAAGATTTCCTTTTTTCTGGCTACAGTCAATATTTTTTGGAATCGATTTTTTTAGAAGCGTGTATTTGATTCCTGTTGATAAAATGTTTCCCCCGCCCTGCAAGTGTTTGAGGGTAAGACGAAGACACAGAAAGTTTTTTAATGTACACCCTGTTTAAAATAAAACCAATGAAACATATACATATACCTATGTATAAGAAAAGTGAAGCACAGTGGGCATGATGAGACAACCCTAATCACAGGTTTGAAGTGCAAAGAAAAGAGCTTTCAAATAGGTTTTCATTAACTGTAGTAATTACCTGAAAAGACGTTGTAGCAATCGTAAATTCGGCTGTTCCCACCGAATTACGGTTACCACAAACGAATTGAGGTTGTCTCGACTGAATTTAGTCATCACATTTGCAATTCGGTTAAAAAAACTACCTCGTTTCATACAAATTGATTCGGTTGCGACAACTTAATTCCCAATTACATTCGATATAGAAACTAAACTTTCCATAATTTCTTTCGCAACAACAGAAATTGCTATCACTTTAGTTGCAACAACAGAAATTGGTATCACTTCGGTTGCAACAACAGAAATTAGAATCAATTCGGTTGCAACCACCTGATTTGGTATCAATGCGATTGCACCAACCAAAATGTAGCATAAATTCGGTTGAAACAACCAAATTTGGCTTCAATTCAGTTGCAACGATTGAATTTTGTAGCAATTCGGTCGCAGTAATCGAATTTAGCTTTAAGTCGATAACAACAACCGAATTTGGCGTTACTTATATATCAGTTGCAATATCCGTAATTATGAAAAATGGGAGTGACACATAATCCCCAAAATCAAAATCCCCAAACACAAAATCCCCAGACGAAAAAAAACCCCCAAATCAAAATCCCCAAATACAAAATCCCCAAACACAAAATCCCCACACTTTTTCAGAGATATTGTCACAAAATCCCCAAACACAAAATCCCCAAATTTTTACGATATTACCGAAAAAAAATAAAATAAATGTTGAGCGTCTTAAGAAAATTAAAAAAGTGGTTGAATCTCGAACTGATTTAGATAAAATAACTCATTTGCCTTGTAGATCTCATAATATTTCACTGTGTACTTAAAAGCTTTATAACATGTTATAAATTTCATCTTATGTGTAAACTCTTTTGATAAAGAAAAATTATTGTTTTTATCCCATGAAAAATAGCCGAATTTCTCATGAATTCTGTTGCAACAACCGAATTCATTTTCAATTCAGTTACCACATCATAATTGTATGTATGTATTTCAAACCTGACATTGAAAATTCTAAAAACAATAATTATATTAAAATATAAAAATAACGTAGACCTAATGCTGTCGCGGTTTCAACAAGAATTTTTTTCTTGTGTTTATTAACAAAAGGTAAATAAAAATATTGTGATTAAGGATTTTGCGTTTAAACGTCTTGCTTTGAGGGTGCAGCAACCGTAAATTCGTCTGTTACCACCGAAATTCGGTTGCCACAAACGAATTGAAGCTGTCCCGATTGAATTTAGTCCCCACAACTGAAATTCGGTTGAAACAATCTCGTTGTATAATTGATTCGATTGGGACAAATGAATTTCCAATTATATTCGTTGTATTAACTAAATTTTCTATATTATCGTTTGCAACAGAATTTGGAATCAATTCGGTTGCAACAACCGAATTTCAAATCAAAAAAATTATGCTTAAACGAGTGGACAGGGTAAAAAGTGGGCAGTAGCAAAGTTAGATACAACCAGAGTGCTATAGTCGGTCATATCAGATCATATTATACCTTTACACCACATAATAATTTGTTTCGTATATCAACTACGTATACATATAAAACCGTACACGCTGAAAAGTTTGTCTTTTTTGTTGTTTGGGTGCAAATATCACGTGTGTGTAGCTTGTCGTAAATATGTAATACTTGTGGCCAAACACATTGTGTTTGCTATTCAATATAACATGTTGGAGATACAATGATTAATGTGTTATAATATATGTTTTTGTGACCCAAATAGGGATTTGTTTGTTGACAAGTTCTAAAAACAAAAACGTGACAGACGCTAAAGAAAAAAAAGCTGCAGGGGTGCACTTCATGAAAGCAATGCTTGTAAACATGTACATGGTTCCTGCAATATGTTGCTGGAGCCCTTTTTTTCAGCGTGTAGTTGTTTAATTCCATAATTTTAAAAAATTAATATTAATTATCAGAACCACATTTTGTTGAAATCGTTCCCGACTTGTAATCTCTGGAGCTAAAAGTAACAAACATGGTAATCCACTTTTTACACGCTGAAAAATCTGTCTTTTTTTGTCGATTGGATGCAAATATAACGTGTTTGTAGCTTGTAGCAAATATACTATACTTTTTTGAGACACAATGATTAATGGGCTATAATATATCATGAAAACAGTGCTTGCAAACATGTACATGTTTCCGACGACGAATCGATAAATTTTGATCTTCTCCCACAATTTCGTTTACACCGGCGATATTCTCTTCAGTACGCACATTTAGAGAGTATGTGGTATGAAATCTATCCACAGTTCGATGGATGGCTTGCTCAGATGGAAGATTATGTGTGCCATACAAATCATGAAGTCGTCTCTAAGTTGCGCGAATCGATGACTGATTTTCAAAGTAAATTCGGATAAATTCGAATAATTTGGAAGCGTTTCCAGAGTATACTGATCATAAAAGTCAAAAAGTGAGCGCAGTATGACAGTTCGTTTGACAGCTAACCTTTCGTAAGTTCTGTCTAAGCAAAAAACACCCTTTATGTAAAATCGCATATTCCGGGTACGGGTGTCTAAAAATCGAGAACCGCTGAACCGATTGACATCAAACTTGTGCAATGTGTTCGTTTCGTCGGCAGGAATGGTTCTCTTAAGGGGGCGTTTTTGGAGGTAGAAGGCTGAAAATTAGTACAAATATAGTAGACGACGGGGAAGATCACTTAATGCTGGATTTTAGATTTTCGTGATAAGTGTTTTTAGAGGTAGAAGGCTTAAAATCTTTACATATCGTCACCTAAAATTAAAAAGGCCGTAACTACACTTTTTAGTTTTAGTTTAGGAGAAGGAATAAACGTTATAAATTAAAGTCTACTTAAAACTTAATAGACAAATTTATATTCAGGCTTAGAAATCAAAGACGGTTTTGTTTCTGTAAAACAAATTAATGGAAAAGAAGTAGTTTTTAAGAAATATTTATAGCGTTTATTCCTTCTCCTGTAAAAAAACTAAAAGGTGTAGTTACGGCCTTTTCCATTTTAGGTGACGATATACTTAATAGGGACATAAATATTGTTACTAAATTGAACATACCCATTAGAATAGTACAATTGAACATACCCTTTTACTATCATATGGTTTTTGAAATTTAACGTCCATAGCGTTAGTCAGTTACGGGAATTTGAAATTGTGTCAACTTTCACCATGGAGTGGTCATATAAGGAAAACCATATCGCAGTTATAGCACTTTTTAAGTGGGGAAAGAAAAAACCCATATTTTCAAAACGCTCCGCCCGCTCGGCATTAGTCGCATGTTCGTCTACAGGTGCGCACAATTGTTCGAGGAGACTAGAGATATAAAAGACCGCCCCCAGGCGGGGCCGCCCACGTACGGTTCGAACACAGCAAGTCATCAAAGCCGTCAAAGCAAGGATTCAACGAAAGGCTCTTCGGAAACAGAAAATCATGGCCCGTGAGATGAAAATCACGCTAAAGTCCATGAAGCGAATTATTAAAAAAGACTTGGGTCTTGGAGCTTTCAAACGGCGTACAGGACATTCGTTGACTGCAACTTTAAACAAAAATAGAATAGAAAAATCTAAACGTCTTTTGGTGAAGTACGCTGATAACTTGCATAGAAAAATCTTGTTTACGGATGAAAAAATGTTTACCATACAGGAAAAAATTAACAAACAAAATGATAAGGTTTATTATGCACGATAATCTCAAGAAGCATCTGAGCTCAAAACCACGGGTCGAAAAGGGTCATCATCCAGCTGCAGTCATGATTTGGTGGGGTGTCTGTTATGATGCGGTAACTGGCTTGCATTTCTGTGAACAAGGGGTCAAAACATAGGCCAAAGTTTACCAAAAAATCGTTTTGGAAGCGGTTGTGAAGCCGTTCCAAAACCAGCCGAAGACTTTCCGGCAAGATTCAGCACCAGTTCATAAGGCTAAAACGAAATAAATCTGGCTTTAAAACAATTTGCCAGCTTTTATTTGCTCTGAAGAATGGGCCTCTGGCAGCCCTGATGTGAACCCTCTGGATTACAAATTGTGGACCGTTTTAGAGGACATGGTCTGCCACAAAAGATACCCCAACATTGACTCTCTTACGACAGCTCTGGTTCGTGCTGTAGCCAAATTTCCAATGGATGATGTGCGTGCAACTATTGATGATTGGCCAATGCGACTTAAGTCATGCGTGAAGGCCACGGGCGGACGTTTTGAATGAAACTTAGATTTTTGTATACAATACATATCAAAAAATATATAAAAAAAATTTGGTCCAAAACGTACATTAGTTTTTCATTTAGAGCCCAAAATGTAAGTAACATTATTTATGTCCCTACTAAGTATAGCATTCACGAAGGGGGAACATCAATTTAAGACCGAATTTTATATTATACGTTTGTCTTGACATCCAGTAATTCAGTATAAAAATATTCACAAATGTTTTGATCTGCCTGTAAAAGACAACCTAATTTATAGTCGCTCCAAATTTTAGAGCACAGGCAACAATATTTATTATTACAAACCGGTAAAATCTTCTGTGTGGTCCGAAATTGTTTATCATTGATTGCAGTGAAGTAGTTGAAAACGGGCCTTCCTATTCTATCTATTATTTCACCTAAACACTACGAAATCAGTGGGTGTGAAATAATCACTGTTAATGATACTTCCAGGTAAGGGCATTTCTATTTGGTTTAACACTTTGAGGTTACGTTGAAGAATCACAATTATTGGTTTAATTTGCATCATTTGATTTGATTTCAAATATCAAAGTAGCCACAAAACTATGACGAATGTAATTTAGTGAAAATATTAAATTGTAGACAATTCTAAACAGTTGTTTACATTGGAAAACTTAAACCCGATAGCCGTTGACAAGTGGAATACAAAAATTTTAAACATTTCACCTGTAAAGCAAGTAAGACAAGCGCCGAGTTTAGTTATGCCGAAGTATAACAGATGTTAACATTTTTATACCCTCCACTGTAAGTGATAGAGGGTATATATCAGTTTGTCATTCTGATTGTAACATATAGAAATAAGGCTTTGCGACCCCATAAAGTAAATATATTCTTGATCCTTATAACAACCGGAGTCGATATAGCCATGTCCGTCTGTCCGTCTGTTGAAAACATTCTCACGACTTCAATCGGCGATAACGCGGTTTGGAATGTTCCACGTATTCCTGAGCAGTTTGGTATTGAAAATCAGCGAAATTGGTCCATTGGAAAAAATTTTATGATTGGAAACGTAAAAAAACTCATAAAATGTTCACATTAATTTTTGTAGTTTTATACTAAACTACTCCTTTTGCCGTGTGGTGAATTTCCATGTTGAAAATCTTTGTTGTTCTTTATAATAGGTAAGTACTTTAGAATGTTTAGATGTATTTCATGTGTTCGTACATTTATATGCATTTTGTCACACTTCACTTAAGGTCGCTGTGGCCTGATGGGTAAAGGGCTGCGCTTTGGAGTCTGAGGGTTGTCGGTTCAACTCTCGTCCCAGTTTGTTTTTTTTTCTTCAAAAAATGTTCTTCAAAAAATGCTTTTTTATTTTTAAAAATGCTTTTTGCAGCTTGTTTTTTTGTTTTTTAACAGTTCTTCAAAAATGCTTTTTTATTTTTAAAAAATGCTTTTTTACTTTACTTACTACTCCTTTTGCCGCGTGGTGAATTTCCATGTTGAAAATCTTTGTTATTCTTTATAATAGGTAAGTACTTTAGAATGTTTACATGTGTTTCATGTGTTCATACATTTATATGAATTTTGTCACACTTCATCTAAGGTCGCTTGGGCCTGATGGGTAAAGGGTTGCGCGTTGGACTCTGAGGGTTGTTGGTTCAGCTCTCGTCCCAGCCTGTTTTTTTAACAGTTCTTCAAAAAATGATTTTTTATTTTTAAAAAATGCTTTGCAGCTTGTTTTTTTTTTAACAGTTCTTCAAAAAATGCTTTTTTATTTTTAAAAAATGCTTTTTTATTTTACTTGTGGACAAGTAACTTATTTGTATTGTTTTTAAAAAAGTACATTTTCTTAAAAAAAATTACATTTCTTAAGTACATTTCAAAGTACATTTCAAAGTACATTCAGTACATTAAGTACATTTCTTAAGTACATTTCATTAAGTACATTTCTTAAGTACATTTCTTAAGTACATTTCTTAAGTACATTTCTTCTTAAGTACTTAAGAAATGTACATTTCTTAAGTACATTTGAAAGTACATTTCAAAGTACATTAAGTACATTAAGAACATTTCAAAGTACATTTCAAAGTACATTTTCTTAAGTACATTTTCAATGTGAGCATTGTGAGCAATGCATTTGTGAGCATTGTGAGCATTTGTGAGCATCCTGCATTTGTGAGCATTTGTGAACAAGTAATTGCATTTGTGAACAAGTAACTTATTTTTTTTTTTTTTAAAGTAAATTTTCTTAAAAAAGGTCCTTTTTAAAATTTAATATTTTGCTGGTTAACACTAAGGTGGAGGGTATCAAAGATTCGGCACAGCCGAATTTAACACTTTTACTTGTTTACCTTAAACAGCTTAAAATTGGTGCAATAAATTATTCATGGCATTCGTACATTTATTTATAAAAGCAGTTACCAAATTAGGTAGATATATCACAAACAAACATTTTTTGAATATCTTCATACTAAATGACAATATGTTCACAAACTATCATATATGTTTGCTTGTACAGTTTCTCCAAACATACATTAGGTAATACCAAAAAAAATATGTTAGAGGCAGGATTCCGGCACAACAGACTTGTGGGTATCAGCGATGAACTGGGCATCTAATTTCTTTCAAAATGAATGACGCAAAATCTGTATTACATACGCTTTTATTTATACGGGGTACCCTTATAATTTATAATCCCACACATTCTTGAGATTTACAGTTTTTTTTTGGTACCAAATGGCATCATTCCAGCAGGTAGGTTTACCTACTGGCATACATCTACGTTAGTAAAGATTTCCTTTTTTCTGGCTACAGTCAATATTTTTTGGAATCGATTTTTTTAGAAGCGTGTATTTGATTCCTGTTGATAAAATGTTTCCCCCGCCCTGCAAGTGTTTGAGGGTAAGACGAAGACACAGAAAGTTTTTTAATGTACACCCTGTTTAAAATAAAACCAATGAAACATATACATATACCTATGTATAAGAAAAGTGAAGCACAGTGGGCATGATGAGACAACCCTAATCACAGGTTTGAAGTGCAAAGAAAAGAGCTTTCAAATAGGTTTTCATTAACTGTAGTAATTACCTGAAAAGACGTTGTAGCAATCGTAAATTCGGCTGTTCCCACCGAATTACGGTTACCACAAACGAATTGAGGTTGTCTCGACTGAATTTAGTCATCACATTTGCAATTCGGTTAAAAAAACTACCTCGTTTCATACAAATTGATTCGGTTGCGACAACTTAATTCCCAATTACATTCGATATAGAAACTAAACTTTCCATAATTTCTTTCGCAACAACAGAAATTGCTATCACTTTAGTTGCAACAACAGAAATTGGTATCACTTCGGTTGCAACAACAGAAATTAGAATCAATTCGGTTGCAACCACCTGATTTGGTATCAATGCGATTGCACCAACCAAAATGTAGCATAAATTCGGTTGAAACAACCAAATTTGGCTTCAATTCAGTTGCAACGATTGAATTTTGTAGCAATTCGGTCGCAGTAATCGAATTTAGCTTTAAGTCGATAACAACAACCGAATTTGGCGTTACTTATATATCAGTTGCAATATCCGTAATTATGAAAAATGGGAGTGACACATAATCCCCAAAATCAAAATCCCCAAACACAAAATCCCCAGACGAAAAAAAACCCCCAAATCAAAATCCCCAAATACAAAATCCCCAAACACAAAATCCCCACACTTTTTCAGAGATATTGTCACAAAATCCCCAAACACAAAATCCCCAAATTTTTACGATATTACCGAAAAAAAATAAAATAAATGTTGAGCGTCTTAAGAAAATTAAAAAAGTGGTTGAATCTCGAACTGATTTAGATAAAATAACTCATTTGCCTTGTAGATCTCATAATATTTCACTGTGTACTTAAAAGCTTTATAACATGTTATAAATTTCATCTTATGTGTAAACTCTTTTGATAAAGAAAAATTATTGTTTTTATCCCATGAAAAATAGCCGAATTTCTCATGAATTCTGTTGCAACAACCGAATTCATTTTCAATTCAGTTACCACATCATAATTGTATGTATGTATTTCAAACCTGACATTGAAAATTCTAAAAACAATAATTATATTAAAATATAAAAATAACGTAGACCTAATGCTGTCGCGGTTTCAACAAGAATTTTTTTCTTGTGTTTATTAACAAAAGGTAAATAAAAATATTGTGATTAAGGATTTTGCGTTTAAACGTCTTGCTTTGAGGGTGCAGCAACCGTAAATTCGTCTGTTACCACCGAAATTCGGTTGCCACAAACGAATTGAAGCTGTCCCGATTGAATTTAGTCCCCACAACTGAAATTCGGTTGAAACAATCTCGTTGTATAATTGATTCGATTGGGACAAATGAATTTCCAATTATATTCGTTGTATTAACTAAATTTTCTATATTATCGTTTGCAACAGAATTTGGAATCAATTCGGTTGCAACAACCGAATTTCAAATCAAAAAAATTATGCTTAAACGAGTGGACAGGGTAAAAAGTGGGCAGTAGCAAAGTTAGATACAACCAGAGTGCTATAGTCGGTCATATCAGATCATATTATACCTTTACACCACATAATAATTTGTTTCGTATATCAACTACGTATACATATAAAACCGTACACGCTGAAAAGTTTGTCTTTTTTGTTGTTTGGGTGCAAATATCACGTGTGTGTAGCTTGTCGTAAATATGTAATACTTGTGGCCAAACACATTGTGTTTGCTATTCAATATAACATGTTGGAGATACAATGATTAATGTGTTATAATATATGTTTTTGTGACCCAAATAGGGATTTGTTTGTTGACAAGTTCTAAAAACAAAAACGTGACAGACGCTAAAGAAAAAAAAGCTGCAGGGGTGCACTTCATGAAAGCAATGCTTGTAAACATGTACATGGTTCCTGCAATATGTTGCTGGAGCCCTTTTTTTCAGCGTGTAGTTGTTTAATTCCATAATTTTAAAAAATTAATATTAATTATCAGAACCACATTTTGTTGAAATCGTTCCCGACTTGTAATCTCTGGAGCTAAAAGTAACAAACATGGTAATCCACTTTTTACACGCTGAAAAATCTGTCTTTTTTTGTCGATTGGATGCAAATATAACGTGTTTGTAGCTTGTAGCAAATATACTATACTTTTTTGAGACACAATGATTAATGGGCTATAATATATCATGAAAACAGTGCTTGCAAACATGTACATGTTTCCGACGACGAATCGATAAATTTTGATCTTCTCCCACAATTTCGTTTACACCGGCGATATTCTCTTCAGTACGCACATTTAGAGAGTATGTGGTATGAAATCTATCCACAGTTCGATGGATGGCTTGCTCAGATGGAAGATTATGTGTGCCATACAAATCATGAAGTCGTCTCTAAGTTGCGCGAATCGATGACTGATTTTCAAAGTAAATTCGGATAAATTCGAATAATTTGGAAGCGTTTCCAGAGTATACTGATCATAAAAGTCAAAAAGTGAGCGCAGTATGACAGTTCGTTTGACAGCTAACCTTTCGTAAGTTCTGTCTAAGCAAAAAACACCCTTTATGTAAAATCGCATATTCCGGGTACGGGTGTCTAAAAATCGAGAACCGCTGAACCGATTGACATCAAACTTGTGCAATGTGTTCGTTTCGTCGGCAGGAATGGTTCTCTTAAGGGGGCGTTTTTGGAGGTAGAAGGCTGAAAATTAGTACAAATATAGTAGACGACGGGGAAGATCACTTAATGCTGGATTTTAGATTTTCGTGATAAGTGTTTTTAGAGGTAGAAGGCTTAAAATCTTTACATATCGTCACCTAAAATTAAAAAGGCCGTAACTACACTTTTTAGTTTTAGTTTAGGAGAAGGAATAAACGTTATAAATTAAAGTCTACTTAAAACTTAATAGACAAATTTATATTCAGGCTTAGAAATCAAAGACGGTTTTGTTTCTGTAAAACAAATTAATGGAAAAGAAGTAGTTTTTAAGAAATATTTATAGCGTTTATTCCTTCTCCTGTAAAAAAACTAAAAGGTGTAGTTACGGCCTTTTCCATTTTAGGTGACGATATACTTAATAGGGACATAAATATTGTTACTAAATTGAACATACCCATTAGAATAGTACAATTGAACATACCCTTTTACTATCATATGGTTTTTGAAATTTAACGTCCATAGCGTTAGTCAGTTACGGGAATTTGAAATTGTGTCAACTTTCACCATGGAGTGGTCATATAAGGAAAACCATATCGCAGTTATAGCACTTTTTAAGTGGGGAAAGAAAAAACCCATATTTTCAAAACGCTCCGCCCGCTCGGCATTAGTCGCATGTTCGTCTACAGGTGCGCACAATTGTTCGAGGAGACTAGAGATATAAAAGACCGCCCCCAGGCGGGGCCGCCCACGTACGGTTCGAACACAGCAAGTCATCAAAGCCGTCAAAGCAAGGATTCAACGAAAGGCTCTTCGGAAACAGAAAATCATGGCCCGTGAGATGAAAATCACGCTAAAGTCCATGAAGCGAATTATTAAAAAAGACTTGGGTCTTGGAGCTTTCAAACGGCGTACAGGACATTCGTTGACTGCAACTTTAAACAAAAATAGAATAGAAAAATCTAAACGTCTTTTGGTGAAGTACGCTGATAACTTGCATAGAAAAATCTTGTTTACGGATGAAAAAATGTTTACCATACAGGAAAAAATTAACAAACAAAATGATAAGGTTTATTATGCACGATAATCTCAAGAAGCATCTGAGCTCAAAACCACGGGTCGAAAAGGGTCATCATCCAGCTGCAGTCATGATTTGGTGGGGTGTCTGTTATGATGCGGTAACTGGCTTGCATTTCTGTGAACAAGGGGTCAAAACATAGGCCAAAGTTTACCAAAAAATCGTTTTGGAAGCGGTTGTGAAGCCGTTCCAAAACCAGCCGAAGACTTTCCGGCAAGATTCAGCACCAGTTCATAAGGCTAAAACGAAATAAATCTGGCTTTAAAACAATTTGCCAGCTTTTATTTGCTCTGAAGAATGGGCCTCTGGCAGCCCTGATGTGAACCCTCTGGATTACAAATTGTGGACCGTTTTAGAGGACATGGTCTGCCACAAAAGATACCCCAACATTGACTCTCTTACGACAGCTCTGGTTCGTGCTGTAGCCAAATTTCCAATGGATGATGTGCGTGCAACTATTGATGATTGGCCAATGCGACTTAAGTCATGCGTGAAGGCCACGGGCGGACGTTTTGAATGAAACTTAGATTTTTGTATACAATACATATCAAAAAATATATAAAAAAAATTTGGTCCAAAACGTACATTAGTTTTTCATTTAGAGCCCAAAATGTAAGTAACATTATTTATGTCCCTACTAAGTATAGCATTCACGAAGGGGGAACATCAATTTAAGACCGAATTTTATATTATACGTTTGTCTTGACATCCAGTAATTCAGTATAAAAATATTCACAAATGTTTTGATCTGCCTGTAAAAGACAACCTAATTTATAGTCGCTCCAAATTTTAGAGCACAGGCAACAATATTTATTATTACAAACCGGTAAAATCTTCTGTGTGGTCCGAAATTGTTTATCATTGATTGCAGTGAAGTAGTTGAAAACGGGCCTTCCTATTCTATCTATTATTTCACCTAAACACTACGAAATCAGTGGGTGTGAAATAATCACTGTTAATGATACTTCCAGGTAAGGGCATTTCTATTTGGTTTAACACTTTGAGGTTACGTTGAAGAATCACAATTATTGGTTTAATTTGCATCATTTGATTTGATTTCAAATATCAAAGTAGCCACAAAACTATGACGAATGTAATTTAGTGAAAATATTAAATTGTAGACAATTCTAAACAGTTGTTTACATTGGAAAACTTAAACCCGATAGCCGTTGACAAGTGGAATACAAAAATTTTAAACATTTCACCTGTAAAGCAAGTAAGACAAGCGCCGAGTTTAGTTATGCCGAAGTATAACAGATGTTAACATTTTTATACCCTCCACTGTAAGTGATAGAGGGTATATATCAGTTTGTCATTCTGATTGTAACATATAGAAATAAGGCTTTGCGACCCCATAAAGTAAATATATTCTTGATCCTTATAACAACCGGAGTCGATATAGCCATGTCCGTCTGTCCGTCTGTTGAAAACATTCTCACGACTTCAATCGGCGACAACGCGGTTTGGTTTTTGGCCAGAATGTTCCACGTATTCCTGAGCAGTTTGGTATTGAAAATCAGCAAAATTGGTCCATTGGAAAAAATTTTATGATTGGAAACGTAAAAAAACTCATAAAATGTTCACATTAATTTTTGTAGTTTTATACTAAACTACTCCTTTTGCCGTGTGGTGAATTTCCATGTTGAAAATCTTTGTTGTTCTTTATAATAGGTAAGTACTTTAGAATGTTTAGATGTATTTCATGTGTTCGTACATTTATATGCATTTTGTCACACTTCACTTAAGGTCGCTGTGGCCTGATGGGTAAAGGGCTGCGCTTTGGAGTCTGAGGGTTGTCGGTTCAACTCTCGTCCCAGTTTGTTTTTTTTTCTTCAAAAAATGTTCTTCAAAAAATGCTTTTTTATTTTTAAAAATGCTTTTTGCAGCTTGTTTTTTTGTTTTTTAACAGTTCTTCAAAAATGCTTTTTTATTTTTAAAAAATGCTTTTTTACTTTACTTACTACTCCTTTTGCCGCGTGGTGAATTTCCATGTTGAAAATCTTTGTTATTCTTTATAATAGGTAAGTACTTTAGAATGTTTACATGTGTTTCATGTGTTCATACATTTATATGAATTTTGTCACACTTCATCTAAGGTCGCTTGGGCCTGATGGGTAAAGGGTTGCGCGTTGGACTCTGAGGGTTGTTGGTTCAGCTCTCGTCCCAGCCTGTTTTTTTAACAGTTCTTCAAAAAATGATTTTTTATTTTTAAAAAATGCTTTGCAGCTTGTTTTTTTTTTAACAGTTCTTCAAAAAATGCTTTTTTATTTTTAAAAAATGCTTTTTTATTTTACTTGTGAACAAGTAACTTATTTGTATTGTTTTTAAAAAAGTACATTTTCTTAAAAAAAATTACATTTCTTAAGTACATTTCAAAGTACATTTCAAAGTACATTCAGTACATTAAGTACATTTCTTAAGTACATTTCATTAAGTACATTTCTTAAGTACATTTCTTAAGTACATTTCTTAAGTACATTTCTTCTTAAGTACTTAAGAAATGTACATTTCTTAAGTACATTTCTTAAGTACATTTGAAAGTACATTTCAAAGTACATTAAGTACATTAAGAACATTTCAAAGTACATTTCAAAGTACATTTTCTTAAGTACATTTTCAATGTGAGCATTGTGAGCAATGCATTTGTGAGCATTGTGAGCATTTGTGAGCATCCTGCATTTGTGAGCATTTGTGAACAAGTAATTGCATTTGTGAACAAGTAACTTATTTTTTTTTTTTTTAAAGTAAATTTTCTTAAAAAAGGTCCTTTTTAAAATTTAATATTTTGCTGGTTAACACTAAGGTGGAGGGTATCAAAGATTCGGCACAGCCGAATTTAACACTTTTACTTGTTTACCTTAAACAGCTTAAAATTGGTGCAATAAATTATTCATGGCATTCGTACATTTATTTATAAAAGCAGTTACCAAATTAGGTAGATATATCACAAACAAACATTTTTTGAATATCTTCATACTAAATGACAATATGTTCACAAACTATCATATATGTTTGCTTGTACAGTTTCTCCAAACATACATTAGGTAATACCAAAAAATATATGTTAGAGGCAGGATTCCGGCACAACAGACTTGTGGGTATAAGCGATGAACTGGGCATCTAATTTCTTTCAAAATGAATGACGCAAAATCTGTATTACATACGCTTTTATTTATACGGGGTACCCTTATAATTTATAATCCCACACATTCTTGAGATTTACAGTTTTTTTTTGGTACCAAATGGCATCATTCCAGCAGGTAGGTTTACCTACTGGCATACATCTACGTTAGTAAAGATTTCCTTTTTTCTGGCTACAGTCAATATTTTTTGGAATCGATTTTTTTAGAAGCGTGTATTTGATTCCTGTTGATAAAATGTTTCCCCCGCCCTGCAAGTGTTTGAGGGTAAGACGAAGACACAGAAAGTTTTTTAATGTACACCCTGTTTAAAATAAAACCAATGAAACATATACATACATATACCTATGTATAAGAAAAGTGAAGCACAGTGGGCATGATGAGACAACCCTAATCACAGGTTTGAAGTGCAAAGAAAAGAGCTTTCAAATAGGTTTTCATTAACTGTAGTAATTACCTGAAAAGACGTTGTAGCAATCGTAAATTCGGCTGTTCCCACCGAATTACGGTTACCACAAACGAATTGAGGTTGTCTCGACTGAATTTAGTCATCACATTTGCAATTCGGTTAAAAAAACTACCTCGTTTCATACAAATTGGTTCGGTTGCGACAACTTAATTCCCAATTACATTCGATATAGAAACTAAACTTTCCATAATTTCTTTCGCAACAACAGAAATTGCTATCACTTTAGTTGCAACAACAGAAATTGGTATCACTTCGGTTGCAACAACAGAAATTAGAATCAATTCGGTTGCAACCACCTGATTTGGTATCAATGCGATTGCACCAACCAAAATGTAGCATAAATTCGGTTGAAACAACCAAATTTGGCTTCAATTCAGTTGCAACGATTGAATTTTGTAGCAATTCGGTCGCAGTAATCGAATTTAGCTTTAAGTCGATAACAACAACCGAATTTGGCGTTACTTATATATCAGTTGCAATATCCGTAATTATGAAAAATGGGAGTGACACATAATCCCCAAAATCAAAATCCCCAAACACAAAATCCCCAGACGAAAAAAAAACCCCCAAATCAAAATCCCCAAATACAAAATCCCCAAACACAAAATCCCCAAACACAAAATCCCCACACTTTTTCAGAGATATTGTCACAAAATCCCCAAACACAAAATCCCCAAATTTTTACGATATTACCGAAAAAAAATAAAATAAATGTTGAGCGTCTTAAGAAAATTAAAAAAGTGGTTGAATCTCGAACTGATTTAGATAAAATAACTCATTTGCCTTGTAGATCTCATAATATTTCACTGTGTACTTAAAAGCTTTATAACATGTTATAAAATTCATCTTATGTGTAAACTCTTTTGATAAAGAAAAATTATTGTTTTTATCCCATGAAAAATAGCCGAATTTCTCATGAATTCTGTTGCAACAACCGAATTCATTTTCAATTCAGTTACCACATCATAATTGTATGTATGTATTTCAAACCTGACATTGAAAATTCTAAAAACAATAATTATATTAAAATATAAAAATAACGTAGACCTAATGCTGTCGCGGTTTCAACAAGAATTTTTTTCTTGTGTTTATTAACAAAAGGTAAATAAAAATATTGTGATTAAGGATTTTGCGTTTAAACGTCTTGCTTTGAGGGTGCAGCAACCGTAAATTCGTCTGTTACCACCGAAATTCGGTTGCCACAAACGAATTGAAGCTGTCCCGATTGAATTTAGTCCCCACAACTGAAATTCGGTTGAAACAATCTCGTTGTATAATTGATTCGATTGGGACAAATGAATTTCCAATTATATTCGTTGTATTAACTAAATTTTCTATATTATCGTTTGCAACAGAATTTGGAATCAATTCGGTTGCAACAACCGAATTTCAAATCAAAAAAATTATGCTTAAACGAGTGGACAGGGTAAAAAGTGGGCAGTAGCAAAGTTAGATACAACCAGAGTGCTATAGTCGGTCATATCAGATCATATTATACCTTTACACCACATAATAATTTGTTTCGTATATCAACATACAACATACATACATATAAAACCGTACACGCTGAAAAGTTTGTCTTTTTTGTTGTTTGGGTGCAAATATCACGTGTGTGTAGCTTGTCGTAAATATGTAATACTTGTGGCCAAACACATTGTGTTTGCTATTCAATATAACATGTTGGAGATACAATGATTAATGTGTTATAATATATGTTTTTGTGACCCAAATAGGGATTTGTTTGTTGACAAGTTCTAAAAACAAAAACGTGACAGACGCTAAAGAAAAAAAAGCTGCAGGGGTGCACTTCATGAAAGCAATGCTTGTAAACATGTACATGGTTCCTGCAATATGTTGCTGGAGCCCTTTTTTTCAGCGTGTAGTTGTTTAATTCCATAATTTTAAAAAATTAATATTAATTATCAGAACCACATTTTGTTGAAATCGTTCCCGACTTGTAATCTCTGGAGCTAAAAGTAACAAACATGGTAATCCACTTTTTACACGCTGAAAAATTTGTCTTTTTTTGTCGATTGGATGCAAATATAACGTGTTTGTAGCTTGTAGCAAATATACTATACTTTTTTGAGACACAATGATTAATGGGCTATAATATATCATGAAAACAGTGCTTGCAAACATGTACATGTTTCCGACGACGAATCGATAAATTTTGATCTTCTCCCACAATTTCGTTTACACCGGCGATATTCTCTTCAGTACGCACATTTAGAGAGTATGTGGTATGAAATCTATCCACAGTTCGATGGATGGCTTGCTCAGATGGAAGATTATGTGTGCCATACAAATCATGAAGTCGTCTCTAAGTTGCGCGAATCGATGACTGATTTTCAAAGTAAATTCGGATAAATTCGAATAATTTGGAAGCGTTTCCAGAGTATACTGATCATAAAAGTCAAAAAGTGAGCGCAGTATGACAGTTCGTTTGACAGCTAACCTTTCGTAAGTTCTGTCTAAGCAAAAAACACCCTTTATGTAAAATCGCATATTCCGGGTACGGGTGTCTAAAAATCGAGAACCGCTGAACCGATTGACATCAAACTTGTGCAATGTGTTCGTTTCGTCGGCAGGAATGGTTCTCTTAAGGGGGCGTTTTTGGAGGTAGAAGGCTGAAAATTAGTACAAATATAGTAGACGACGGGGAAGATCACTTAATGCTGGATTTTAGATTTTCGTGATAAGTGTTTTTAGAGGTAGAAGGCTTAAAATCTTTACATATCGTCACCTAAAATTAAAAAGGCCGTAACTACACTTTTTAGTTTTAGTTTAGGAGAAGGAATAAACGTTATAAATTAAAGTCTACTTAAAACTTAATAGACAAATTTATATTCAGGCTTAGAAATCAAAGACGGGTTTGTTTCTGTAAAACAAATTAATGGAAAAGAAGTAGTTTTTAAGAAATATTTATAGCGTTTATTCCTTCTCCTGTAAAAAAACTAAAAGGTGTAGTTACGGCCTTTTCCATTTTAGGTGACGATATACTTAATAGGGACATAAATATTGTTACTAAATTGAACATACCCATTAGAATAGTACAATTGAACATACCCTTTTACTATCATATGGTTTTTGAAATTTAACGTCCATAGCGTTAGTCAGTTACGGGAATTTGAAATTGTGTCAACTTTCACCATGGAGTGGTCATATAAGGAAAACCATATCGCAGTTATAGCACTTTTTAAGTGGGGAAAGAAAAAACCCATATTTTCAAAACGCTCCGCCCGCTCGGCATTAGTCGCATGTTCGTCTACAGGTGCGCACAATTGTTCGAGGAGACTAGAGATATAAAAGACCGCCCCCAGGCGGGGCCGCCCACGTACGGTTCGAACACAGCAAGTCATCAAAGCCGTCAAAGCAAGGATTCAACGAAAGGCTCTTCGGAAACAGAAAATCATGGCCCGTGAGATGAAAATCACGCTAAAGTCCATGAAGCGAATTATTAAAAAAGACTTGGGTCTTGGAGCTTTCAAACGGCGTACAGGACATTCGTTGACTGCAACTTTAAACAAAAATAGAATAGAAAAATCTAAACGTCTTTTGGTGAAGTACGCTGATAACTTGCATAGAAAAATCTTGTTTACGGATGAAAAAATGTTTACCGTACAGGAAAAAATTAACAAACAAAATGATAAGGTTTATTATGCACGATAATCTCAAGAAGCATCTGAGCTCAAAACCACGGGTCGAAAAGGGTCATCATCCAGCTGCAGTCATGATTTGGTGGGGTGTCTGTTATGATGCGGTAACTGGCTTGCATTTCTGTGAACAAGGGGTCAAAACATAGGCCAAAGTTTACCAAAAAATCGTTTTGGAAGCGGTTGTGAAGCCGTTCCAAAACCAGCCGAAGACTTTCCGGCAAGATTCAGCACCAGTTCATAAGGCTAAAACGAAATAAATCTGGCTTTAAAACAATTTGCCAGCTTTTATTTGCTCTGAAGAATGGGCCTCTGGCAGCCCTGATGTGAACCCTCTGGATTACAAATTGTGGACCGTTTTAGAGGACATGGTCTGCCACAAAAGATACCCCAACATTGACTCTCTTACGACAGCTCTGGTTCGTGCTGTAGCCAAATTTCCAATGGATGATGTGCGTGCAACTATTGATGATTGGCCAATGCGACTTAAGTCATGCGTGAAGGCCACGGGCGGACGTTTTGAATGAAACTTAGATTTTTGTATACAATACATATCAAAAAATATATAAAAAAAATTTGGTCCAAAACGTACATTAGTTTTTCATTTAGAGCCCAAAATGTAAGTAACATTATTTATGTCCCTACTAAGTATAGCATTCACGAAGGGGGAACATCAATTTAAGACCGAATTTTATATTATACGTTTGTCTTGACATCCAGTAATTCAGTATAAAAATATTCACAAATGTTTTGATCTGCCTGTAAAAGACAACATAATTTATAGTCGCTCCAAATTTTAGAGCACAGGCAACAATATTTATTATTACAAACCGGTAAAATCTTCTGTGTGGTCCGAAATTGTTTATCATTGATTGCAGTGAAGTAGTTGAAAACGGGCCTTCCTATTCTATCTATTATTTCACCTAAACACTACGAAATCAGTGGGTGTGAAATAATCACTGTTAATGATACTTCCAGGTAAGGGCATTTCTATTTGGTTTAACACTTTGAGGTTACGTTGAAGAATCACAATTATTGGTTTAATTTGCATCATTTGATTTGATTTCAAATATCAAAGTAGCCACAAAACTATGACGAATGTAATTTAGTGAAAATATTAAATTGTAGACAATTCTAAACAGTTGTTTACATTGGAAAACTTAAACCCGATAGCCGTTGACAAGTGGAATACAAAAATTTTAAACATTTCACCTGTAAAGCAAGTAAGACAAGCGCCGAGTTTAGTTATGCCGAAGTATAACAGATGTTAACATTTTTATACCCTCCACTGTAAGTGATAGAGGGTATATATCAGTTTGTCATTCTGATTGTAACATATAGAAATAAGGCTTTGCGACCCCATAAAGTAAATATATTCTTGATCCTTATAACAACCGGAGTCGATATAGCCATGTCCGTCTGTCCGTCTGTTGAAAACATTCTCACGACTTCAATCGGCGACAACGCGGTTTGGTTTTTGGCCAGAATGTTCCACGTATTCCTGAGCAGTTTGGTATTGAAAATCAGCAAAATTGGTCCATTGGAAAAAATTTTATGATTGGAAACGTAAAAAAACTCATAAAATGTTCACATTAATTTTTGTAGTTTTATACTAAACTACTCCTTTTGCCGTGTGGTGAATTTCCATGTTGAAAATCTTTGTTGTTCTTTATAATAGGTAAGTACTTTAGAATGTTTAGATGTATTTCATGTGTTCGTACATTTATATGCATTTTGTCACACTTCACTTAAGGTCGCTGTGGCCTAATGGGTAAAGGGCTGCGCTTTGGAGTCTGAGGGTTGTCGGTTCAACTCTCGTCCCAGTTTGTTTTTTTTTTCTTCAAAAAATGTTCTTCAAAAAATGCTTTTTTATTTTTAAAAATGCTTTTTGCAGCTTGTTTTTTTGTTTTTTAACAGTTCTTCAAAAATGCTTTTTTATTTTTAAAAAATGCTTTTTTACTTTACTTACTACTCCTTTTGCCGCGTGGTGAATTTCCATGTTGAAAATCTTTGTTATTCTTTATAATAGGTAAGTACTTTAGAATGTTTACATGTGTTTCATGTGTTCATACATTTATATGAATTTTGTCACACTTCATCTAAGGTCGCTTGGGCCTGATGGGTAAAGGGTTGCGCGTTGGACTCTGAGGGTTGTTGGTTCAGCTCTCGTCCCAGCCTGTTTTTTTAACAGTTCTTCAAAAAATGATTTTTTATTTTTAAAAAATGCTTTGCAGCTTGTTTTTTTTTTAACAGTTCTTCAAAAAATGCTTTTTTATTTTTAAAAAATGCTTTTTTATTTTACTTGTGAACAAGTAACTTATTTGTATTGTTTTTAAAAAAGTACATTTTCTTAAAAAAAATTACATTTCTTAAGTACATTTCAAAGTACATTTCAAAGTACATTCAGTACATTAAGTACATTTCTTAAGTACATTTCATTAAGTACATTTCTTAAGTACATTTCTTAAGTACATTTCTTAAGTACATTTCTTCTTAAGTACTTAAGACATGTACATTTCTTAAGTACATTTCTTAAGTACATTTGAAAGTACATTTCAAAGTACATTAAGTACATTAAGAACATTTCAAAGTACATTTCAAAGTACATTTTCTTAAGTACATTTTCAATGTGAGCATTGTGAGCAATGCATTTGTGAGCATTGTGAGCATTTGTGAGCATCCTGCATTTGTGAGCATTTGTGAACAAGTAATTGCATTTGTGAACAAGTAACTTATTTTTTTTTTTTTTAAAGTAAATTTTCTTAAAAAAGGTCCTTTTTAAAATTTAATATTTTGCTGGTTAACACTAAGGTGGAGGGTATCAAAGATTCGGCACAGCCGAATTTAACACTTTTACTTGTTTACCTTAAACAGCTTAAAATTGGTGCAATAAATTATTCATGGCATTCGTACATTTATTTATAAAAGCAGTTACCAAATTAGGTAGATATATCACAAACAAACATTTTTTGAATATCTTCATACTAAATGACAATATGTTCACAAACTATCATATATGTTTGCTTGTACAGTTTCTCCAAACATACATTAGGTAATACCAAAAAATATATGTTAGAGGCAGGATTCCGGCACAACAGACTTGTGGGTATAAGCGATGAACTGGGCATCTAATTTCTTTTAAAATGAATGACGCAAAATCTGTATTACATACGCTTTTATTTATACGGGGTACCCTTATAATTTATAATCCCACACATTCTTGAGATTTACAGTTTTTTTTTGGTACCAAATGGCATCATTCCAGCAGGTAGGTTTACCTACTGGCATACATCTACGTTAGTAAAGATTTCCTTTTTTCTGGCTACAGTCAATATTTTTTGGAATCGATTTTTTTAGAAGCGTGTATTTGATTCCTGTTGATAAAATGTTTCCCCCGCCCTGCAAGTGTTTGAGGGTAAGACGAAGACACAGAAAGTTTTTTAATGTACACCCTGTTTAAAATAAAACCAATGAAACATATACATACATATACCTATGTATAAGAAAAGTGAAGCACAGTGGGCATGATGAGACAACCCTAATCACAGGTTTGAAGTGCAAAGAAAAGAGCTTTCAAATAGGTTTTCATTAACTGTAGTAATTACCTGAAAAGACGTTGTAGCAATCGTAAATTCGGCTGTTCCCACCGAATTACGGTTACCACAAACGAATTGAGGTTGTCTCGACTGAATTTAGTCATCACATTTGCAATTCGGTTAAAAAAACTACCTCGTTTCATACAAATTGGTTCGGTTGCGACAACTTAATTCCCAATTACATTCGATATAGAAACTAAACTTTCCATAATTTCTTTCGCAACAACAGAAATTGCTATCACTTTAGTTGCAACAACAGAAATTGGTATCACTTCGGTTGCAACAACAGAAATTAGAATCAATTCGGTTGCAACCACCTGATTTGGTATCAATGCGATTGCACCAACCAAAATGTAGCATAAATTCGGTTGAAACAACCAAATTTGGCTTCAATTCAGTTGCAACGATTGAATTTTGTAGCAATTCGGTCGCAGTAATCGAATTTAGCTTTAAGTCGATAACAACAACCGAATTTGGCGTTACTTATATATCAGTTGCAATATCCGTAATTATGAAAAATGGGAGTGACACATAATCCCCAAAATCAAAATCCCCAAACACAAAATCCCCAGACGAAAAAAAAACCCCCAAATCAAAATCCCCAAATACAAAATCCCCAAACACAAAATCCCCACACTTTTTCAGAGATATTGTCACAAAATCCCCAAACACAAAATCCCCAAATTTTTACGATATTACCGAAAAAAAATAAAATAAATGTTGAGCGTCTTAAGAAAATTAAAAAAGTGGTTGAATCTCGAACTGATTTAGATAAAATAACTCATTTGCCTTGTAGATCTCATAATATTTCACTGTGTACTTAAAAGCTTTATAACATGTTATAAAATTCATCTTATGTGTAAACTCTTTTGATAAAGAAAAATTATTGTTTTTATCCCATGAAAAATAGCCGAATTTCTCATGAATTCTGTTGCAACAACCGAATTCATTTTCAATTCAGTTACCACATCATAATTGTATGTATGTATTTCAAACCTGACATTGAAAATTCTAAAAACAATAATTATATTAAAATATAAAAATAACGTAGACCTAATGCTGTCGCGGTTTCAACAAGAATTTTTTTCTTGTGTTTATTAACAAAAGGTAAATAAAAATATTGTGATTAAGGATTTTGCGTTTAAACGTCTTGCTTTGAGGGTGCAGCAACCGTAAATTCGTCTGTTACCACCGAAATTCGGTTGCCACAAACGAATTGAAGCTGTCCCGATTGAATTTAGTCCCCACAACTGAAATTCGGTTGAAACAATCTCGTTGTATAATTGATTCGATTGGGACAAATGAATTTCCAATTATATTCGTTGTATTAACTAAATTTTCTATATTATCGTTTGCAACAGAATTTGGAATCAATTCGGTTGCAACAACCGAATTTCAAATCAAAAAAATTATGCTTAAACGAGTGGACAGGGTAAAAAGTGGGCAGTAGCAAAGTTAGATACAACCAGAGTGCTATAGTCGGTCATATCAGATCATATTATACCTTTACACCACATAATAATTTGTTTCGTATATCAACTACGTATACATATAAAACCGTACACGCTGAAAAGTTTGTCTTTTTTGTTGTTTGGGTGCAAATATCACGTGTGTGTAGCTTGTCGTAAATATGTAATACTTGTGGCCAAACACATTGTGTTTGCTATTCAATATAACATGTTGGAGATACAATGATTAATGTGTTATAATATATGTTTTTGTGACCCAAATAGGGATTTGTTTGTTGACAAGTTCTAAAAACAAAAACGTGACAGACGCTAAAGAAAAAAAGCTGCAGGGGTGCACTTCATGAAAGCAATGCTTGTAAACATGTACATGGTTCCTGCAATATGTTGCTGGAGCCCTTTTTTTCAGCGTGTAGTTGTTTAATTCCATAATTTTAAAAAATTAATATTAATTATCAGAACCACATTTTGTTGAAATCGTTCCCGACTTGTAATCTCTGGAGCTAAAAGTAACAAACATGGTAATCCACTTTTTACACGCTGAAAAATCTGTCTTTTTTTGTCGATTGGATGCAAATATAACGTGTTTGTAGCTTGTAGCAAATATACTATACTTTTTTGAGACACAATGATTAATGGGCTATAATATATAATAGCTAAAAACAAATACGAGACAGACAACAAAGAAACAAAAGAGCAACAGATCTTCAATTCATGAAAACAGTGCTTGCAAACATGTACATGTTTCCTGCAATATGTTGCTGGGGCCGTTATTTTTCAGCGTGTATGAGGGCTATATCTATATTTGGGCCGATATGATCAATTTTCAAAAAAAAAGTCTTACCTACCAAATATTGTTGAAAATGGTTAAGATCTATAACATCAACTGCCGATAGCATCAATCTTGGTTAGGCAGATTGTATGGGGGATATATCAAAACGTGGACCCATTCCTAACTTTTGTGATATTTCCATTGTTAATACAAAATGGTTGTCGGTGGTGCAATGGGTAGTGTGCGCGCCTCTTGTACTTGAGATCCTGGGTTCGATACCTGCTCTGACCACCTTAAAATTTCTTTCGACGGCGGTCACCTCGCATAGTGACGGCGACACTATCGAGTATTTATCCATGAAAATGCTTCTCAAAAATACCGTTCGGAATCGGTGTAAAACTGTAGGTCCCAATTAGTGAGTATAAAACTAGAAAGCGCACAGCTCACTGGTTGTGAGAAGCTCTCCCCGATTCCTTCATGGGATGTAAGGGAAACCGTATATACATATATACAAAATGGTGTATACCGCCTGGACCTTGTAAAACAAAATTTTATAGTCCATTCATATGGCAGTTATATCACGGACCGATTGTTACCATTTTCAATATTCTTCGCCCTTGGTACAAGTTTGAACAAATTACCAAATATTGTCCAAATCGGGCCATATTTGTGTCTTGTACTTTGATTGCATGGACACCAGACAGACGGACATAGCTTAATCGATTCAGAAAGTGTTTCTGCATCAACTGGTTTATAAAGGGTGTCTCAGTAACAATGCACTTTTTCATTTTAAAATAAAAACATGTATTTTCTGAGATAGTTGTGATTTTTTTGTTGGATTATAAAGAAGACATGTTCATTGTAAGAACAGACAAGAAATAAAATAAAGAAATATAAAAAATTTTACAAAACAGTATTGTTTACATTTCTCAAATCTTTGTGTACGTTTTGTAAGTTTGGGTTAATTTTTATACGCTTTGTGTACATTAGTACATACTGTATACACCTTCTGGTGCACATTTTTTTTTGGTTCATTTTGTGTAGTTTCCTGTACGCTTTGTGTTGATTAGTTACGATCTGTAGTTTTCTGTATACTAATTACTGTGTGTTCTTTTTTTTAAGCACAAAATGTACAAAAACAAACATAAAAGTACTAAAAAAAGTACTTAAACTATACTTCTCAGATTCAGTGAGCTGTGCGCTTTCTAGTTTTACACTCACCTATTGGGACATACAGTTTTACGCCGATTCCGAACGGAATTTTTAGAACCTTCACTAAGCGAGGTGACCGTCGTCGAAAGAAATGTAAGGTGATCAGAGCAGGGATCGAACCCACGTTATCATGTATAAGAGCTACGCACACTAGCCATTGCACCACCGACGGCCACGCAAATCCTACGAAACATAATACTTTACCTGTATAATATATATGATTCGAACCGAAATTTTTTCCTAGAAAAATATTTTTTTTTGATTTCTCCCATTTTTTGCACGACTTGTGCTTTATTTTTGTTGGAACTTTTATGAACTTTTTTAGAAAATTTAATTACTTTTTAGCACCTTTTTTGTACTTTGTACTTTGCACTTTTACTTTTAATACTTTTATGTTCGTTTTCGTACTTTTATGTTCAGTTGTGTGCTTTTATGTTCATTTTTGTACTTTTTCGTTCGTTTTTGTATTTTTATATTCGGTTTTGTACCTCTTTCTACGTTTTGTTCACTTTATGTTCTTTTAGTATGATTTGTGTACTTTATAGAACGATTTTGATACATTTTAACACGCTTTCTGTACTTTTTTGTACACTTTTAACATGTTTACTTTTTTTGTAAACTTTTGGAAAGTTCCCTTTTTAAAAGAGGGCTAACTATGTATAACTTTGGAAGACACATTCAAAAGTGTCGTCTAACACACCATTTCCAAGTATTTTCTAGTAGCTTAGGAAAAATTTTGAAAATGCGAAGCATATGTGCATTAGACCGACTCAAAAAAAAAGTTCCTTTTGTCCTCCCCTCAAAATGTACCTTGATTTGTTTTATGATGATTCCCAAAATATTTCGTATATAGCATTAAGACCCCATGAGCTGGAACATTTTTAAAAAGGGTATTTTCTTCGTTTTTCACCGAATTTTGTACTTTACGGACAATGTATACAATATTGGTATCATATGAAAGGTTTTCTTAAGGCTTGTCCAACGGTATATAAAACCTGTAAAAGCATGTCCTGATACAGTCAAGGAAAAAAGTCTACATACATCCCTTGTTTTAGACATTTTAGAAAGTTTGCGAAGAAAATTAAGAAAATGTGTATTTCAATATTAAAGGCATTAATAAATAAGTTTATTTATAAAATAAAAAAACAATTCATTTGCATAATAAAAACAGTAGTAACAGAAACACTGAAAATTCATAGGAAAAAAGTCTACATACAGCCACAAAAAATATATATTATTTCAAAATTTTATATATAAAAACAAAAAAAAATAACTTTTAGTATTTGGTCGGTCCACCTTGGACATCAATAACTGCTTGAAGACGACGGGGCATTGATGTCACCAAATTCTCCGTAATATCGGGTGTTATTTATAAGGGCGGTTTTTAATGTTTCACGGCTACTAATGTCATATTGTCGTACCAATTTTTCCAAAACGTCCCATATGTGCTCTATTGGGTTTAAGTCTGGTGACTGGGTTGGCGAATTCAGCTGTCTTGGGGCATAGTAAAGAAGCCAGTCTCGAACAACCTATGCAGTATGCTTAGGGTCGTTGTCTTGTTGGAAAATCCAATGATTTATCAGGCCTAAGCTATAAACAGATGCCTTCAGATTTTGTTCCTATATATTTTTATATTGGTAGCGGTCCATATTACCCTCGACAAAAACCAAACGACCCACTCCACCACCACCATGTTTTACTGTAGGTATTATGTTCTTTGGATCAAATGCAGTATTTGGTTTTCTCCAAACTTTGGATCGGCCATCACTTCCGAAAATGTTATACTTACTTTCGTCAGTAAATAAAACACGTTTCCAAAAGTCCATACCCTTGTCTAGATGTGCTTTAGCAAAGTCAAGGCGAAGTTTGCGATTCTTCGCTGTAATTAGCGGCTTTTTGCGTGCTACTCTGCTACTAAATCACGTCAGTTGGAAATTGGATAAAACGTTTATTATTATTCGTGGAGTAACAATTATATTGGAAGATTTGGCGATGTGATGTGTTCCGCCAATTTTGGAGCACTTATTTTCGGATCCTGGTTGACTACTTTATGAATACTGCTAACATCGCGTCTCGAAAGCTTCTTAGGTCTGCCAAAACGTGGCTTAGTTTCGGTACTATTGGTATTATTATAATTTCTAATGATCGTCTGGACAGGAGCACGACTTAATTTTACTGTCTTAGCAATATCTCCATAAGATTTATTTTCCTTGCGGACATTTACTACCATATTCCGAACTGAAGTATGAATCTCTTTTCGTTTTTCCATTTTGAAGGATAAAAATTCGAATAATACCTTCTTTTTTTGTCACTTTGTCCACTTAAATAATTGTTATGTTTGTAAATGTAATTAATTCAACAAAGTTAACTGTTATTTCCCTTTCTTTGTTTTCAATTTTATATTTGATAACGGGTTTTTCAATAAGAGCGCTACAAAAGTTTTTTTAAATAAAACAAAACCGGTTGTAGATACCAATGAAATTCTTTATTCCTGTGAAAGTACGTTCGATGCCATTATGTATGGAACTCGATTTCTTTTGCATGGCCACCACGGGCACGCTTGCAGAAGTCCAGACGCTGAACCCAATTTTCGACGGTTTTCAAGCATAAATCCGCCGATACTGCTGCAATTTCACGTTCGATATTCGTACGAAGTTCATCAATCGTCGCTGGCTTGTTGGCATAGACCATAGACTTGACGTAGCCCCACAGGAAATAATCCAACGGCGTCAAATCGCACGACCGAGGCGGCCAATCTACTGGGCCATTTCGTGAGATAACACGTTTACCAAACTTGGTTTCCAATAAATTGATTGTGGCATTCGCTGTGTGGCTTGTACCGCCGTCCTGTTGGAACCACATGTCCTCCAAGTCCATATTATCCAATTGGGGCCAAAAATATTCGGTTATCATTGAACGGTCTTGATCATCACGGAAGAAGTACGGCCCAATGACGCCGCCGGCCCATAAACCGCACCAAATCGTAATTTTTTCGGGATGCAATGATGACTCATGGATTACGTGTGGATTGCTGTCTGACAAATAACGCATATTTTGCTTATTGACGAAGCCATTCAGCCAGAAATGAGCCTCATCGCTGAAGACCATAAATTGGACGTAGCGCTCTTAAAGTTGAGGTCACTGACTCCAAATTTCGGTAGTAAATTTTAATAATTTCGACTCGTTGTTGGCTCGTACTATATCTTTCCATGATGAAATGGCAAACCTTACTGAAGAGAAATGTCAAAAGAGCGGAAAAAATATGGCGTCGTTTGCTGTCCCTATCGATTTACTTTTGTAGCGTCTCTGTTGAAAAACCCTTTATTAGGAGTTGCCACGCTGTATGCAGACTTTTTTCCCGCTAATTATTGTGTTTTTCCCTAATAATTTCCATGTTATATTTTTTTCATATTTTTTTTTTCTTCAAATAATCTTTATTTTAAATGACTAAAATATTGCAATAATATCATTTTCAATTGTCGCTACTAATTCTCTTAAACTTCAAAATCGTAGGTAGTATGTAGACTTTTTTCCTTGACTGTACATCCTTTTTTAAGGTTTTAGTATAGAGATTTTTCTGATTTAAATGTCAGATTGACATATTTTAATCTTTACTCGATTTAAGTACGTGTTTCAGCTTGTTTTTGAAATTCGCACTAGTTCGCGTTTTACCAAAGGTGCAATACAGTGTGAACATTGCGTTCTAAATAGGACAAAATAGACATCAAATCTTTTTTTGTGACAAGGGCGTCATTATTGTACAGATATACTGTTTATATTTTGTAAAACATTTTCCGAGGTGATCGGATCAAATTTTTAATATTCAGAATTACTCGAATCTGACATTTAAATCAGAAAACTCTTCGTACTAAAAAGTTCAAAATTTGGTTCTTTACAGAATATCACTGGCAAATAAGTGTTTTTTGGGTTATTTCAGTGTCTGATTGATTCCACTGTGCCTTGTTTCCAATACACACATTCATTTATAGAAGAGTTGAATCGCATTACATACTATTTCGTTTATTTTTTATAATTTTATTTCGCAAATTAACTTTGGTTTGGTTTCATCGGTTATGAAAGCTGTACCCTGAAGGTTCGTAGCTTTTATTATATAATTCCTCATTTCTTCAAGTGCTCGGAATATTTTCACTTTGACCCACCCGGTCTTGCTTGCAATCCTCGTTGGATACTCCCTTGGTTGGTTGTTAGTTTGGATACAAGGAATAAGATTTGTAATCGAAACGTTTCCAACAGCAAAAAAAGGGCACAAGGAAAAGCAAACAGTTGGACAAAACAACAACAACAACAATAACAACAACATCAACATGAATATAGGCCACAAATGGTACAAGTAACTGGAAAATAGACTCTAAAGAGAAATGTGTAATAAAGTAAAGTTAGGTATGGCACAAATGTATATGAACTTCATATCGTTGATAATGGGTGAGTTTTTGTTTTCCTTCGTCTTATTAGTTCAAGTCCTTTTGCCGCATCCTTTTCTAGCATAGACACACACAAATGCACGCAGAGGGAATACAACAACTGGAGTGGATTACAACATCAGTGTTCGAATGTTTGCCAGTCGGTGTAACAACACCATTGTGTGGTCATATACTTATACTTGTATCAAGAATGTATTCACAAATAGATATAACGACATCGCAAGGAACAAGAATTTCCATACCACCATCATAACATCATCATTTAAGTCAACATTAAAAGTAGCAAACCCAGCCACATATTTAGGCATGCTACTGTTACACAGGACGACAACAAAACTTCAATCTCTGTCTCAGTCACTCTATTTGCATTTTATCTGTAAAAAGATTTATGGTCTCATGACGACATATCGGAATAATTGTTGCCTCGATGTTATAGTTTTGGGTAGAGTGAATACTTTCCAAATTCTGGGAAATTTCTTTCTTTCAACCCCCCCACAATTTTTGTCGGCCTGTGTAGAAATACTTCGTTACCCTCAAAGTATGTGAAGAAAATTGGTTTTTAGTGGTTGCTGGGGCAGGGGAAGCCAATTCCAAGCCCATTGGGGCTTGTTTGTGTGGAGTGGATGGATGGTACCCAACCATTAGCAAACATTTAAATAAGCACTTTTATAAACAGTAGCAACAACAACACACAACTGGGGACGTTTGAGGACGACTCCTACTCCGACATTATAGTACATCCTGCGACAACAACAACAATTACGATATTAACAAACGCACCAACACAAAACGGCAATAATATAAATTGATTATAACAACAACACAAACAAACCCACCAACAACGGTGGCAACCCGGGAGAAATGGAAACGGAAACGGAAACAGGACCAAACAGCAATCCATCCAATTTAACAAATAGAAATAACATACACATAAGCAAAATAGACCAAATACCGTAGTTCCGTTTAAACAAAAGTTTCTATTTAGGAGAATTCTTTATTAAAAAGTTGTTTTAAATGAATTAAAAGTTTTTCTCTAATAACATTCCGAAAACTATTTGTATGTACATCAAAAATTAATTAACCCATTAAGGTCTAGGCGAATGTTTTTTTTAAGTTGTTGGGGAAAAACAATTGTTATTCACGTTTTATAACGAAAAAATTTTACTGTTTCACTAAATTGACGCTATCTTCTGAAGGTGCAACTTCGAGCGGGCAAAAGTTATCGTCAGAAATTGGTAAACACACTTGCCTTTCCAATTATGTATCAAAGTCATCGACTCCTACTGACGCACAAAAGTTATATGGATCCAAAATCACCACACACAAAATTCTATTCAAAAATTGTAATTTTGAAAAACTAAAATTTTTGTGTTTTTGGAAATCAAATCAACTTTGAAAATTTTTGAAAAAAAAATACCTCAATGTGCGATTAATATATCACTATAATCCTTGGCATCTTACCAACAATCGGTTTTTCCAGAATACAAAAATCTTTACTAGATCAAAAGTCAAAGATTGATGAAAATCGACTCTGAACCACTTTGCAACAGTTACCTCGCCTACCTGGCATTTACAAGAGACAGTATTGCGGAGACAATAGCAATACATTCACGCTTATCTACTAAAACACTCAGCCTTCTCTCATTGGCTTGGTCACTGTCTCGGTTTTTTGATGTAAGCGGCCAATTCGGTGAAGTTTCGTTGTAAAAAAACAAAACAAAGCGAAAGCGAAAAAAAATTGAAAGACCGCACAATTTGGAAAAACGTATTTTTATTTGGAGTTTTTGGTAAATAAAATTTAATTCACATGAAATGATACCGACGGATGTTGCGTAAAAGTGTATTGTCTTTATAATTCTCTGGACGCGAACGTTACACAAGATTATTCTATTCTTTGACAACTAATACATATTCTCAATTGTCTTGTCTCGTGTAAACGCAAGGTTAGTGACGCCGATATTATCCAGTAATTTGCCATGAAAAATCTTCTCAAAAACCCGTACGGAATCTATGTAAAACTGTAAGTCCCAAATCAGTGAGTGTAAAACTAGAAAGCGCACAGATCAATGATTGCGAAAAGCTCTCCCTATCCCGTCATTTCGTACACCGAATTTTAAATGTTTTATCAAGTGGTGGTTCTACTATTTTCCCCACCCAATTGATTTATTTTCATAAAAATTTCAGAAATTGTGAACTTATTTAACGTATACGACGTTAGAGGAATCTGCCTGCAAAATTTCATGAATTTGACATCAACTGTACGTGTTTGCCGCACCCGTTTGAAACCAGCGGTAGTACTGTTTTTGTCCCCCTCTTTTCCATTTGATTCCGTAACAATTCCAATCGCTCAATGTTCAAATTGCTGCGTCTGCTTTATGAAGTCGTTTATTTCGAGCGATGAAACAGTTTTTTATTCTTTCGAATATCGAAATATCTCTTTTTATTGCATGACTACGCTGTACATATCGAATTTCATAATTCTAGCTCCAGTTTCAACCCTCATTTTTAAAAAAAAAACTCTTTGTATCGCGTTCCACGATGTAAGAGAAATGTACAACTTTAATTTTATGATTCCAGCTTCAGTCAGCCCTGTATTTTGGGTGCTGGTACAATTTTTACCCCCTTTTTTATTCCAGTTGGGGGAAGCTACCACCACACCATTCATTTATGTCCCCTTTCTTCCCTGGTTTCCACCATAAAATTGATTTTAAAAAAACCAATAATTGCGTGCCAACACCATAAGACGAGTGAATGAAAGTACGCCACAGTTTTGGTGGGTTTAGTTTCGGTCGTTGATGACTTTAGGTTGGGTTGGTGGCCATTCTACTGGTTTACCCCTTAAAAGTACGATGTTCTTTCTCATCCTATCGCACACACCTGAGTTTTGGTACTTTTGGACCAATAGTTGGCTGTAGTTTTAAATTTGGAGTTTTTTACAAAACAAAAATGTTTTTTGTAGTCTGTATGGGTTTCAAACGACCAGCCATGACGAATTTCTTAAGGAAAATATATATTTTGAAAATTTTGATAGATCTTTTCGCATTCTGTGATTGGGCCTACAGTCCCTTAATTGCGGGTCACAGTTGATAATGGTTGTCTACTTGTCTACGTACAAATTGTTGCCCAAGAGACGAATACTGAAATACTCTCTGACCCCAATACGTACTCATTGGGTCTTACAGTTTTATAACCGGTTTATAACTTGCTAGTAAGGCTGTTTTTTTATTTCATTAAGTTATCGCCACTTACGACTTTCCAAATAAAACTATCTACACTTAATACTACGAAATGTGGCAACATTTTCTGTAATGGGTAGAAAAATGCGATACGGCAACACGTTTGTAGCCAGTACCAACAAATACATGGTGGCCATTTTATTTTCGTTCATTCGTTTCAGTTGTCAAACTCTACACAAATATATACCAACAATACAAGAATACAAAAAAGTATACTTAAAAACAAAATACATATGATTTTGACAAGTGAAACGAAAAATTAAATGGAAAAAATTTCATCACCTGTTTAAAAGCCTATACCTATATAATTAACTTTATCGGGGTAAAAAAAAACACACTTAGTGCCGCCGTCGTTAAGTGACCGTCCTCGAAAGGAATGAAACGTGGTCAAGTACGTTCTCATGTACAAGAGTCGTGCACATTAACCATTACACCACCAGTACGACGTATTACGAGTACCAACACTCTCATTCCGTCACAGAAAAGGTTGCAGATCTAAATGTCAGTACACTCCCGTAGCAAGTAGCAAATTATAAAGTTACTGCACTGTGCAACAAGAAATTGAATCACGAATGACACCAATGGGTACTAAATGTAGACTACCAGTAGACCAAACTCCCTAAAGGGTTATGAAGTTATGAAATTGTTGTATGCAACTTTGTACATACACAACTTAATGCACTAAGGCCCAATTTTTGACTGGTTATTTAAATTGGTAATCACTTGATTTTGATTTATGTTTGATATGATTTTAAATACGAAGAGTTTTTCAGTGCTTTGTCAAATAATCTTACTACCATGTGGCAACAGTGGAAAATGCTACGAAAAATAACCGGTATTCATACATTTATCGGCTAATCGTAAGAGTGATTTTGCGCTTCTAAAATGAGGAAACGAACTTCTGTCAGCAACGTCGAACAAAATCCACCATTTTTAGTTTTGTGCATTCACGCTGTTCATATATTTTCATATTTTGAACATTCACAGTAAAAATTTCAGCTGTGTTTGTCAAACCTCAGCAACAGAATTCTTCTCTTGACGTTCAAACACAAGTTCGCTTCCCTTCAATCATTAAACCGATGAGCGAGTTGACAAATCTATGTATAAATTAATGTATGGTCCAAACACAACAATACGATTTATAATATCTTCCCCTTCCATGATTACTAATAACTGACGCAGAAAAGTTGTGCCCGTAAATTAAGCATAACTGTCAGTTGTCAAAATACGCTCAAGACTACGAGTGCATGTTCAGTGGTTTTCTGACAGTGGGTGGGTTTCATCATGTACCAGAATTTATGAAAGTACTGGTTCAAATATGCATCAAATAATTACTTCTACAAACCACTGTTCCAACAGTGGCATTCCAACACTACAATAACACAACATCCAAACACAGGCCACATAAAATACCCATAACAAAATTATGGGGGTAAGGCTTCTGACTACAAAACACTTCTGGCCTATAAGCACAAAATTTCTAAACACCATTAATGGCTACGCACGTTGCGAAGGCTTTAAACGAGAGAACCTTTCCAAGTGGCAACATTAATACCACGCTCCAACACTCATCTAATGAAACGTTTTGCCTTTGATCGTTTCCGAGTTGGCTGGTTAGTGGATGGATGGGGTTTGGTTGATTAGTCGGTCGTTGGGTTACGCGGTTTTAGTTAAATGTTAAGTTGTTTGGTTGGTCGGTTGACTGGTTAAGTGACCTTTTTGCCTTCTCTCCCTCCTCTGCCCTCACACACCCATGGAGAAAATTAAAGAGAAATTATGACAGATTTTAACTTTATTAACAACAATATTTACAAGGTGCTACAACTGGGCACTAGTTGTGAATGACATTTGCTGTTTGGTTGGTTGGTTGGATGGCTGGCTGGCTGGTCTAATGAAAATCTTGTTAATTTGCCTTTTAAGTACCATCAGAAGTCTGTCTGAAGCATCAATTATTCATAGATTCTTTGAATTTAACATAAAAGTTCCCAAAACCATTATAAAAGGCATTTAACAGTTTGATTGTGTAAATATCTTACTCCTCCCCCATCCTTAGTCGTCCTGGTAATTTAAGACGAGTGAATGGAGCCGCATAAATATTAAATCTGTTTTTGGAACACAATGGCTTCTCTGAATGCCATTCCGCCTAGTTGGGGATGATATAGCGTCAATCATTGTATTCGCTATCAATTACAACTTATAATTCAATTTAATGTTAGCATTTGGAGGTACAAGTAGCATATTGGACAGAAATTTATTTAAAATGCCCAGAGTTATCTTTGAGCTTGTTTCTCTGCCTTATAAGAACAACGGTTTATGAATTTACATCCAATATACGAGTATAAAAAAAAACACAATTGAGACAGTCGCATTTGATAATGTCCTCCGATATCTTATGGTTGAGACCACAATCTAGGAAATGGAAGAATATAATTGTTGCATTTACGGCAGATATAAACTACGCCAATTGAAAAGTCCTAGACACTGTTTGAATGTCCAATGTCTATTATCAGATTAAAATTTAACTTCACAGCTTCGGTTCTCTAAACAAAAATAAAATGTCTCTTGTTGTTGCCTCCTCCTGATATCACTTGTAATAAGTAAAAAAAGATTTTCCATTGGGGAGAGCTTCTCACAATCAGTGAGCTGTACGCTTTTTAAACTCACTGATTGGGACCTACAGTTTTAGACCGGTTCTGAAAGTGAGGTGACCGTCGAGGTGACCGAAAGAAATATTCGGTGGTCGGAGCAGGGATCGAACCCACGTTCTCGTGTACAAGAGCCGCTCACACTAACCAAAGCACCATCGACGGCCAAATACATCTTCGATTCAACCACACTGTTAATAAGAGCTTCCGGTCTCCAAGATGTAACTTTATGGTTGGACATAAAACAAATAGAAATAAAGTGGATGCATACTTTCGGTCGATTCAACCACACCCACACAAAAATTTGGTTAAGACGACCGAATTGGCAGTAACCGAATTTTGAGGTTGTCACAAACACACTTGACGCTATCAGCACCGGATTAGAGGTTGTCGCATAAGCATTGGAAGATGACAAAATGGCATTAGAGGTTGTCACAACCGAATTAGAGGTTGAAACGACCGAATTATAGGTTGTCACGACCGTATTATAACGGTTGTCGCAACCGCATTATTGAGGTTGTGACAACCGGACTGTAGTGGTTATCACGACCACATGAATTAGAGGTTATCACAACCATAATATAGGTTGTCACAACCGAACTAGATGTTCTCACAACCATATTAGAGGTTATGGCAGCCGAGTTAGAAGTTTCCACGACCGAATTAGAGGTTGTTACGACCGTATTATAAAGGTTCTCACAAACGCATTCTAGAGGTTGTCACAACCGCATTATAGAGGATGGTACAACCGCATTGTAGAGGGTATCACGACCACATGAATTAGAGGTTGTCAAAAACATAATATAGATTGTCACAACCGAACTAGATGTTCTCACAACCATATTAGAGGTTACCACAGCCGAGTTAGAAGTTGCCACGACCGAATTAGACATTGTTACGACCGTACTATAAAGATTGTCACAACCGCATTATAGAGGTTGTCACAATCGCATTATAGAAGATGACGCAACCGCATTGTACTTATATAGGTTATCACGACCACATGAATTAGAGGTTGTCACAACCAAAATATAGGTTATCACAACCGAACTAGATGTTCTCACAACCATATTAGAGGTTATGACAGCCGAGTTTGAGGTTTCCAAGATCGAATTAGAGGTTGTCACGACCGTATTATAAAGATTGTCACAAACGCATTATAGAGGTTGTCACAACCGCATTAATAAGGATGACACGCCCGCATTATAGACGATGACACAACTGCATTGTAGAGGTTATCACGACCACATGAATTAAAGGTTGTCACAAACAATATATAGGTTGTCACAACCGAACTAGATGTTCTCACAATCATATTAGCGGTTATCACAGCCGAGTTAGAGGATCCCACGACCCAATTATAGGTTGTCACGACCGTATTAAAAAGTTTGTCACAATCGCATTATAGAGGTTGTCACAACCGCATTATAGAGGTTGTCACAACCGCATTATAGAGGATGACACAACCGCATTGTATAGGTTATCACGACCACATGAATTAGAGGTTGTCATAACCAAAATATAGGTTGTCACAACCGAACTAGATGTTCTCGCAACCACATTAGAGGTTATCGCAGCCGAGTTCGAGGTTGTCACAACCGAATTTAGATAGTGCCACAATTTTGAATACCTGAAGATGTTCGAAAAGACACGTCGGAGGAAAATAATGAAGTATTAAAAACAAAACGGGCCAAAAAATCATAAAAGAAAATCGGAACAAATTAAACAAATCTCTAAATTGGTCAAATCATCACAATTGTAAATTTTGAAATTGTTTTCTATTAATTTAGTGGTGATTTATTTTCCTGTATTCTCATAAATAATTACAAAGCGAGGAAATAATTTATATGCGGTAATTTTTAGGGTAAACCATTAATTTTACATCAATTTCCGGGCGTTTTTGAAGTCAACGGTCTTCAGGGCCACCACACCAACTCTGGCAAGGTGTGCACATCTATTTAGGTCCTAAACCTTTCTATAAAAAGACCATCTCAGAACATCTCAAACGACCGACCTTGAAAAACTAAACTGTTGGTATCTGCTTGTGTTGTTTTAAGATATTTTCGATTTAAGGCAGAAACAACTGCCATACAAAAAATGGGACACTGTCCCATTGAATGATGCGCTATCTCCCGTAAACCACAACCAATATTCATGAAATTTAGTACTGGGAAATATTATGGCAAACGCTACTTTTTAACTAAAAAAATTATCTACTTTGGCACGCCAATTTTTTGACTTTCCTTACAAAAGTTGGTAGATTTTACGGTTGATTGATACGATATCGCCCGTATAATGTAACCAATCTTAATGAAATTGGGTACTGGGCAATATTTTGTCAAAAGCTACTTTGTAATTAAATATGGATAACTGTTCTACACCCATTTTATACGTCCCATACAAACAATGGGCGACAGTCCGGTTGATTGATGCGATAAGAGTATCTCTCGTAAACCAGAACCGATATTTAAATGGTACTGACCAATGTTTCGTCACAATCTACTATGTAGCTAACAATTTACAACTTTGTCACTCCCATTTTGTACCTCCCATACAAACAATGGGCGACAGTGCGGTTGATTGATGCGATATCTCCCGTAAACCAGAACCGATATTATTTAGCTACTTTGTAGCTAAAAATGGTCAATTTGCCACTCCCATTTTGTTATCTACCATGCAATATTTGGGCGGGTTTCCGGTTGATCGACACAATCAGCCTTATTACGTATGTCGCTCTCGTAATTCGACTACGGCAGTTTTGTAAAAGATTAAAGATAACACTCAAACTTTGTCTTTAATCTTTTACAAAACTGTCGTAGTCGAAATACGAGAGCGACATACGTATAAGGCTGATTATCTCCAAACAACATCCTAAACCAAAAACGATCTTAATGGAATTTGTTACTAGGCAATATTTGTCAAAATCTACACTGTAAGAAAAATTTACAACTTTACCAAGCCTACTTTCGCACCTTCCATACAAATGCTGGGCGCTCAATTGGCTGGTAGTCACTATAAATCCCCAAGAACACAACAGATCGTAATTATATTGGGAATTATGTAATATTTTGGGCAGAGTCAATCTGCTACAGATTATGGGCAAATTTAACCACGCACATTCGGGTAACTGAAAGTTACCATTTTTAATGGAACTTGAACCCAATGGACGACAAAGGTTGAGGGCATTTTTAAGTCGGTTCACCCGGCTGAAATTCCTGTACTGGTTTTCCTTAGCTTTCCTAATAACCACAAAATAATCTTGATATCACCACAACAATAGTATTTATAAATTCTTTTTTGCTTGTTTAGTTTGTAATATTTGTTTCCAGAATTTTAAACGTCAGGTTATGTTATGGCAACCGAATTCAAAATTAATTCGGTTGTTCCAACAGAATTCATGAGAAATTCGAGTACAGCAACCGAATTGACATCAAATTCGGTTGTTGCAACCGACGTAAGGACAAATTGGATTATTGTGATCAAATTGATAACACATTCGATAGTAGCAGCCGAATGGATGCCAAATTCGTTTGTTGCACCTGTATTGATGTCATTTTCGGTTGCTGCAACCGAACATGGTACCAATTTCGGTTGTTGCATCCGAATTATATCCAATTTAGTTGGCACAGCGAATAAAGTTATACAACGAGGTTGTTTCAACTGAATTTCAGTTGTGGGGACTAAATTTAGTCGGTGACAACCTCAATTCGTCTCTGGCAACGGCAATTCGGTGACAACAGCTGAATTTACGGTTGCTACAACCTCTTTTCGTACACTGAGTTCTCTGAGTATGCACAGTAACGTCAACAGTTCGTTCAATGGCCGATGGAGCAAAGTGAATGCCGATCTTTCGAAATAAATCAGGCTTATTACGAATGTCGTTCTCGTATTTCGACTACGACAGTTTTGTAAAAGATTAAAGGCAAAGTTGGCGTGTTATCTTTAATCTTTTACAAAACTGTCGTGGTCGAAATACGACAGCGACACTCGTAATAAGGCTGAATGTGTTCGTCAACAAAATTGAAGAATTTTGGGCTCAGAAAATCCGCACGTGAAACATGGATTCGGACGGCGTGATAGGACCATACTTCTTTGAAAATGAGGCCGGAAATGCAGTGACTTGTGGGTTCAACTGGACTTTATGGATATGGCTGGCATGTGGTTCCACAAGGAGTAACGATTTCAACAGCGAATCATTGTGCAATTTATGTATGTGTGTTTTGTGAAATCTCTGATCTATGCGAATAAACCACAAACAATTCCTTAGCTCAAGGCCAAGATCCAACGCCTCATCGGTGAGATAAAGCCACATCTTTGTCAAAATATCGTAGAAAATTGCATGAAAAGAGCAAGGGCCTGGGATCAGATGCCGGATATTTTATTCCATACTTAATGGAATTTTCGAGGTCGTCGGTGATGCTATGGTTAGTATGCACAGCTCTGACACATGAGACCGTAATTACATTTCTATTGGCGACGGTCACCTAGCTTAGTGATGGCAATACTATCGAGTGCTAAAAATCTTCTCAAAATACCGTTCGGAACCGGTGTAAAACTGTAGGTCCCAATCAGTGACTATAAAACTAGAAAGCACATAGCTCACTGGCTGAGAGAAGCTCTCCCCATCCCTTTATGGAATGTAATGGGAAACCATTTTCTTTTACTTAATGGAACTCGACCAAAAAATATGCGATTTACTTTTAAACGTAAGCGTGCACTTTTATTGAGTCACCCTTTAAATTTCAACCATGTGTTAACATCGATGATATTTCTTCGAAATTGTTACCCGAATAATCGATTTGTAGGAGAACCAGTTACAGAACCTGTTATTTCATTGAAAATATTTGTATGAAATTGTCTCGGTTGATTTTTTAAACATATTTAAGTAATTTTGATAGAAATGTTTGTAACAGTTGGAAAAGTTGTTTAGGACTTAATTTTACATAAGTGATAAAAGCACCGATTCCAAGTAATCATCGGGGAACCATAGCTTGGTCCACAAGAATTTGTTCTTCAACACGGTCTTTTGCATTTATTCCAAAAAGGCAAGGAAAGAATTCAAAAGATATCTCCAATTTCGGAGTATATAGATTTATTAAATTTGTTTGATGTAGGCAAATAAATTTACGACAAAATTACGACTTAAAATACGATTTATCAATGGAGCAACAACCTTTTTTGTGTATTCGATATCTTAGAGAATAGGTCCTGTCCTTTCTACGCCTTTTCAATATCCAGAGAATCCACATTGGATGTAAACAAAAAATGTGTTCTAAAATTCTCCGGAAAACACAAAAGACCTAGGCAATAACTGTTTGTCCTCTTAGTCTAAATGCCTACCCTTTGGGAAAATTTACTCTGTTCATCCCTGGTTACCTTGTAAATGCTGTTTACCCTGAATAGGACATTAATTATTTATTGACATTTTATTTTATATCATTTGTATATTTTATGCCTCATTATGGTTGGATGACGGGTTGTTTGTTTGATCCCCTTTAACCTGTCCGGCCGTTATACGAGTAGAGGAAATTGTCAGTGGGCGGGCTATGTACAAAAGTGTTTAATAACAAGGACGAGGAGTACGCTCGAAAGGTCGGTATTATCATAACATTCAATTAATTATATACCAATTATTGTATTCCCTCTTTTTTTGGGTCACAGAGCAGCATTAAGTTCTATGTACGTCCAATAAATTGAGCTTTATTAAAATTGGACATCAGTAATTTTCTGTTCAAAGAAAACCAAAACCTAATGAAATATTTGCTCCTGTGTGTTGTTGCCATAATTACATATTTTGAATTGAATTTTATTTTTAATAAAGTAGAGAAAATTAATTAATGCAATTTTGGGTCCGGGAAAAATTAAATAACAATAATAAAAAAATAGACATTGACAAACAATCGTGATATCACATAATTTTAAGGCAAAAACAAAACTCAGCCTAATACGAGTAATTGTAATTCATTTTGTGTGCTTTCTGCCCTATATCTCTAATAATAGCCACGCAAAAAAACTGGCCATAAAATACAACACGATACGGTTATGTAAGCCTATTCCCCAATACCAGGAAACATGTTTATGTAACTAATTAATGGAGATCAAAACAGTTTGTAATCAGTTTAGTGCAATTTAGTTGAATATTGTTGTCAGTTTAACGACGCGGAGGCCAAATTAGAGGGCGCACATATTTTACGTTATACGGGTGAAAAACCTTTGACTGGGTAGGAAATTTAAAACGTACATTATAATAGGCGTGTCTTGGTTACAAGGGAGCAAAAGATTGGGAGCCTTATGTTCTCAATCGTGTGCCTATGACTCTATCCTCCACGTCCAAGTCTTTCCTGAAGTCAAGGCATCCCGATGAGCAGCCGGATTAGCTATGCGACCATTGATGCGTCTCAGGTTTAGTAGGTGACTATTGTCACTGAAGCTCATCAAGCTATCGGTCATATTCACCCTTATTACGGTTGTCGTCGTCGACATAAAACGACGTCGTCTTGTGACGACAGTTGAAAACCGGTATTTGTGTAGTCGTTATCGATCACTAACGACGACTGTCGACACATATTTGGTATTTTGTAACTAGAATTGACGTCGACATTCAATTGAAACGACTCTATTTCTGTCGACACAGTTTTTGATAACGACTTGAAGAAAATTCGCAATTTGTTTTCCCAATTAAAGAAATGTCCAGTTTTATTTTTGAAGTATGGATTAACAAATTAAAATTTATAGTTCGCAACTTTTAATGGCGGACGGAAACTTCCAAGGAGAGTATGCAGGAGTGTTCCCGAACAGGATCCGCTTTATACAAGGTGGTGCAAAAGTAATCCTCCTATCAGAAAATGCTATAAATTTTGCGATTGGCCCCTAATGTCAGTTCTGTTTTGACATTTGTGTAGTAAACACATGCGAAATACACGTTAATAAACAATGTTACGCTACACTGCTCCAGAACGCGGAATATTGCTGACTATTTATTTGACCAATAATCGGTCGGTGACTTTGGCACAACGTGAATTTCGTCGCAATTTCCTGGCCGTCCAACGCCTACTGGTGAAACACTGCGACGTTTAGCCGCTCGCCTCGAAGAGACTGGCACAACACGAGATGCTGCCAGGCGTGGCAGACCCCGGAGTAGTCGTTCTGCAGAGAATATTGCTGCTGTAGCCGAGGATGTCATGGATGCGCCGTCGACATCGACCAGACGACGTGCCACACAAATGGGTATCAGTCGACGGTCTTTACAGCGAATTTTGGTACAAGATTTGAAGATGTTTCCGTACAAAGTCCAGACGGTGCATCAGCTGTTAGCTGCTGACCGCCAATCGCGTCTAACATACGCTCATGCCATCCTTAATCACCACCAAGAGGAAGATGATTTTTCATCAAAAATAATCATGAGTGATGAGGCCCATTTCCATCTTAGCGGGTACGTAAATAAGCAAAATTTACGCTTCTGGGGCACTGAAAATCCGCGTGTAACCCACGAAGAGCCATTACACCCGCTCAAAGTCACTGTATGGTGTGCTGTTTTCGCTCGAGGAGTCATCGGACCTTTTTTCTTCGAAGACGTCGCGGGCCAAACGGTTACTGTGAATGGTGAGCGCTACAGAGCAATGATCAACGAGTTCTTTTTGCCGCAACTTGATGAATTGGGATTGGAAAACATGTGGTTCCAACAGGACGGTGCAACGGCACACACTGCACGTGCCACAACCGATATGCTGAAGTATGCATTTCCCGGGCGCCTAATCTCCCGTTTTGGCGATTTGCACTGGCCACCAAGATCGCCTGATTTGACCGCTCCAGACTTCTTTTTGTGGGGCTTTTTGTAGTCGCGGGTTTATGTCAACAAGCCTCAGACTCTTGCAGCTCTTAAGGACAATATCCGTCGAGAATGTGAGGACGTATCGCCGGAAATTTGGCCAAAGTGATGGAAAATGCCATAAAAAGGGCTCAAATGACAATCAACTGTGGCGCCGGCCATTTACATGACATCATATTCTCGACTTGATGTAAAAAAAATTAAAAGACCAAATAAAAATAATCCACAAGAAGAATCAAAGTTTTTCATTTTTTTTTTTAAATTACACCCAAAAAACATCGGAAGTTTACTTTTGCGCCACCTTGTACGTATGGCGAGTATGTAAGTGCAGTTGTCTGTCTGACGGTAAAAGCAATGAAGAAGGGTTCGTTTTAATGCTAATTTATTGGCCTAATTTTTAATAATTTTAACGTATACAAACACTTAATGAAAAATAATATTGGGTATTGGGTATTAGCCCTGAATCAAAATTAGCTGCTGGAATTGAGTTCCTTCAGGGATCAGTTAAAACTGCAGGTGTGTCAAGTGCCCACAAGTAGATGCATTGCCTAGGCAGTGGTTGTTTTCTTGTTGTGACATATACGCCTGCTCTGCGCGCTTTCAGTCATGCAATTTGTGTCTTTTAATTTTAGTCTGATATCTTTCAAACCAGAGGCCGCTAACGAAACGTAGAATTCAAATCCTTTAAAATAGCCGAATGGTCGGTCCATGGTAAAGTTGATGAGATCGTTTCTTGCTCTCCATTACGTTCTTGTCTCCAATACACGCAGCTCTGGGGCCAGTAAAAGCTGTATGTGCCTCCATGGAGAGCTCGTCTAAATTCACCGCTTCCATTCGCCTAACCTGGTGATAAGGTCGTCTACATCCAATAACTTCCAAATCGGAATTGATATGGTTACGATAATTAAACACGTTTTAGGAACTTGAAAAACTTTTACCAAATTAAATAAAATAATAGAAGTAGCAATGAGAAATGTTCTTCTTCTTCCTGCTTTCATTCACTACGATTGACAACTTTGTTTATATTTTTAATAGGTTATCGATAAACAGTCGACGTCGTCTCAAAACAGTTACAGAATACCAAACTAGCGTTGATGTGACGACACTGTTGACACGACGTGATGTTGGCATAAAAACGACACCGACGTCGACGACGACAACCGTAATAAGGGTGATTATTTTGTCCTCAGAATACGTATGACCCAAACATACGGGCCAATGGAGGATAGAAACCAAAAGAAAAAAATCTAGGTTCGACATATTGCATCCTGATCAGCGGCGTCTGGTCCATAATTGGCGGCTGCAGTAGGTAAAATGCAAAAACCCGGTGTACTGGGTTTGCCTCCCGCCACCGCACCTATTGGAAGTGAATATACAAAAACGAAAAATAAATCATAACCAACCCCTATTTGTGGACGCCCGCGCAAACGTTATACGGACCACAATTTACGGATATGCACTTAGAATGTAAGAACTCTATATATGTAGATCCGATGCACGTATTCAATTGGCAGATGCCCTCGAAAGTTATAAGGCAGACATTACCGTTATTTAGGAACTGCGATTACCAGGACGAATGCCATGGACATGACAGATGCGATGTGCAGCACGAGGAGAAAAAACTGCGAAATATATTATACAGTTGCCATGAGAAAAAACATGAATTTGGTTGCGAATTTGTAGTTGGCAAAAGACTGCGACATTTAGTCTCTAGGTTCAATCCTGTGAGTGAACGTATGGCCACAATCCGCATAAAAGCGAAATATTGTTATATTCCCTAATTTAAGTGCACACCCGGACAGAAGAGAAAGATGATGATACCAAAGACATATTCTATGAGCGCCTAGAGGAAACGTATGATCGCTGCCCTGGCCATGACAATAAGATTGTACTAGGAGATTTTAATGCTGAAGTAGGCAGGGAAAATGTGTTTCATCCAACTATTGGCAATTTCAGTCTACAATGCTGACAAAACCGACAATGATATGAGACTAATTTACTTTGGCGCTGCAATAAAAACATGGCATCCACAAGGCTACTTGGAAGAACGAAGAACCAAATTGATCACATGGTAATTGATGGAAGGCACTCATTCAGTGTAATGGATATACGAATGATCAGAGGAGCTAACATCTGGTAGCAGCAAAGGTTCACACAAGATTAAGAAGAGCGAAAATCGTTAGAAACCATACGCAGAGAGAGCAACACATCGGAAAGCTACAATTACCAGAGGTAGCCACAGTATACTCAAAGAAGCTCTCGAAACTTTTGGCACATGACCTATCCCCTTCCGATTACGATTCCGAAGCGCAGTATAAGCCCATTTCCGACTCTATAAAAACTGCAGTAACCACCACACTTGGTTTTGAGAAACCACTTCGCAACAAATCTTGGTACGATGAAGAGTGTCGCATATCAAACGATGAAAGAACGCTGCACGCATGGCAATACTTCAGTCAATTGTAACGCGAACTGCGACTGAAAGGTATAAGGGAAAAAGGGAGGAGGTAAACCTTCTCTTTAGGCGTAAGAAAATTCGAAAGATCGAAAGTTCTACCAAAAAACTAAATGGACATAGTTCAGGGCCCTCTTCTCTAATGACAAGGATGGAAATCTAATCGCAGATGTGCAGAGCATGTTGGGAATTTGGAGAGATCATTTATCCGCGAGACTGGTACCTGAAATATGAAACAATCGATCACAATTTGGACGACGACGTCGATTGCCCCCCTCCTAACCAAGACGAGGTCTGAACAGCTATTGCTCGGCTTAAGAACAAAGGCCCAAGAGCCGATGGATTACCGGCGGAACTGTTTAAGGCTGGCAAAATTAAGGTGCATGCATCAGCTCATTATCAAAATTTGGTTAGATGAATGCATGCCCGGCGATTTGAGTCTCAGTGTACTATGCCCCATATTTAAAAAAGGTGACCCGTGTTTCTTTGCCAACTACCGTGGAATAAGCCTTTCATACTAGCATATAAGGTTCTATCAAAAATAATATACGAAAGACTAAAATCAATTATCGCTTGCCTGATTGGACCATACCAGTGTGACTTTATGCCTGGAAAATCGACAAATGACCAGATTTTCTCGCTACGCCAAATCCTGGATAAGACCCACGAAAAACAAATTGACACCAATCATCTATTTGTCGATTATAAGGCGGCCTTCGATAGCCCGATACTGGAGAAACTCTTCGAGCTTGGTATTCCTGCAAAACTCATACGGCTTTGCAGGATGACCTTGACGAACACCAAATCCGCAGTGAAAGTTGGTAAGGATCTTACCGAACCTTTCGAAACTAACCGAGGCCTCAGACAAGGAGACACCCTATCGTGCGATCTCTTTAACATCTTAATAGAGATTATTATGAGAAAAGTTGCAGTCAACATGAATAAAACCATCAGCAGCAAAAGTCACATGCTGCTCGCGTATGTTGATGATATTGATATAAAAGGGCGCACAATTAGAGAAGTTACGGCGGTGTTTTCGAGAATTGAGAAGGAGTCAGAAAAAATGGGTCTGAAAGTAAATGAGGTCAAGACAAAATTAATGGTTTCAACGAGCAGGATCTCCACGCGATTAGATCAAAGCGTCAACGTTGATAGATGTTATTTTGGGCTAAGCAAGCACTTTAGAGATAAAGCCCTCTCTCGAGTAACAAAAGTCCAACTATACCAGACTCTCATACAACTTGTCTTGCTTTATGGCGCAGAATCCTGGGTCTTATCGCAAGCAGATGAAACATCTGTAGGAGTCTTCGAGAGAAAAATACTCCGAAATATGTATGGCCCTATAATGCACAACGGAGAGTATCGGCGACGCATGACCCATGAGCTGTATGAGCTATATCCCGACATTGACATAGTTAAGCGGATCAAAATAACGCGATTGCGCTGGCTAGGCAATGTCAGTAGAATGGATGAAGACGAACCAGCAGGAAGGGGTTTCGAAACCGAACTCGAAGGAAAATGAAAAATAGGAAGACCAAGACTTCGCTGGAGGGATCCCTGCGTACACTTGGTATTGCCAACTGGAGAGATAAGGCAAAAGATCGAACTGGTTGGCGAAATATGTTATCTCCGTTTTTTGTAAGGTCCCTGACCCCTCGGGGTTGTTGGTGACAGGATAAGTAAGTAAGTAAGTAAGTAACTTTTTTGTAGCATTTCTCATAACGTACATACATCCATGTAAATAAAATGTTACAAAAAAGTCATATCCCTAATGTACATACATACATACATACTTTATAGGTTCTTAGATGTATATTTCAAGGTGGTGAACATGCAGTGTAGATTGTCTGAATTCAATAATAAGTGTTGAAGTTAAAAATTCGCGAACTGGTGTTACAAACCAGTTGTTCAAATAATCAACAATCTTATTATGCATAATCAAAAGCGACAGTCTCTAACACATCAATAGCTGTCCCCATTGTATAATTGTATGTACCGGTAAGGTTATTCATTCATTCGTATTTATTTATATTCATGGAAAAATTATTTATTGATTTTAGTAAATGTCGTTAATCTGTAGACTCGCAACAAAGCAATATTGTTTATAAATAAGTTGTTTTGTTTTAAGGCTAAGAACATTTCCACTTTCATTTCATTTTATTTATTCAGTCTGTGGATCATATTTCCGTACAGACTATCAAATTAAAGTAGGTAAATAATGTCCGAACTTCAATTGGAAGGCAGCCTAAGAAAGTCGTTGAATAATGCTGTTTATTCTGGTCTTGAGGTCGAAGACAGATCGTAAAATAACATGAATGCATAGAAATTCATCACACATCAAACCAATGGACTTGCCTTACTGTACTTTCTACAGAAATAATGCATTCTATTTTAATTCAAACATATTATTTTTACGTTTAGTACATTTCCAGATACTGTCACTTTTTGAACACATGTGACAATACTTTAGCATAAAATCTTCACTGTCCCTCCCAAAACATTTTGATTGCACTACATGTAGAGATACAATCGATGCGTCGTATAGTTAGGGAAAAAGCATACGCGAACTTACCTCAACCAATGTCGTTTCGTAATACTAGTGTGACAGCATATGGCATCGTATTGATCAGCAACCCATACAATTAAAATTATGTAAAAAGCTGTTGTGGTATCGTTGAAAAATTCGGACATTATAGCTTCCATACCTAAAATTGAAAGAAATAAAACAAAATCGATGCAATTAATATAAATGTAGTAATATAATATTAAAGACAGCAATTCTCCATTTTCAAAATCTCTGGTTATCCTAAAGTTAGAGCCTAATCCGCAGTTATGACTGTCTGCTTGAATGGAATTTGAAGTCTACAACTGTAACCAGACATGGTGATAATTGGGGTTAGCGAACAATACTACTCACCAACTAATGCTAAGATGACAATCAACAGAGGAGCAATGGGGAAACGCGCTGTGACATTAAATTCCAGCATTTGCAAGAGATCCACTGAAAATTAATTTTAAAAATAGAAATATGAATTAGTATTTCGAAAGTACTGTGTCTATATTTTATATACTTACCGATAAAAACAAATATTTGATGATGTGAAAATCTCAATAACATTGAAATGGAAAATGTCTGTAAAGATAGTATAAATGGGAAATTGAAATAATAACAGTTATAAGATCAAATAATAAGACAAGATCACTTGTTCTGCTTGTATCAAAACAAATTAACTGTATAAGATATAGAAGTACTTTTATATATTCCAAATACCAAATTTTCTAAAGTATTTGATGAAAAATTAGAAAAACTTGTGAGGAATGTCAAAAAACTTTGGTGGACACCTCAACGTTTACACGTTTCTTAAACGGACCACAGACTGTCCTGCAGGAATTTGAACGATAACTTGTTGCCTGGATCATCAAATCGAATATATGTATATTACCTAATTACCTATTACCTATTTGGTATCGGAAATAGCATTAAAACGAGAATAAATATAAACGATAGCCGATGCTCATGATAGACAAATGCGGGGTCTGCTTTAACAAATATACATAGCTACATTTCTTGGGTTCGGCAGATGAGCCAATGAATTTGAAATATATATCGTTTATGCCCAATTTTATTTAATAATCTTTTTTCCATTGTCACAAACAACATGAAATTGTATTACTTTAATAATAGACACAAACACATAAGTGACCGACTCCTTTTTTTCGTCTGCTTTTATCCGCTGCTTACGAACACAAATACATCAGGGTATTATTGCTGTATCGTTTCATACCAGTTCGTACTGCAAAACGACCGGTACGGCTGTGTACCGCTCTTCGTTCGCTAAACTGAACTGAAGTCATTTGTGTATGTATCGCACGAATGGTTTCGAATATGCGAAAATGTGTACCGGTGCAACTCTCTAATAGCTATTTCAGATTTTTTTAATTTTTCTCAATTGAGATGAGTTGGTGTTTTTTGCAAATAGATGCTATTTTGGGCTCAGCAAGCAGTTTAGAAACAAAGCCCTCTCTCGACGGACAAAAGTCCAGCTATATCAGACTCTCATTTTACCTGTTTTGACATATGGCTCCGAAACTTGGGTCATATCACAAGCGGATGAAAAACACCTGGGAGTTTTCGAGAGAAAAATTCTCCGTAAAACATATGGTCCTGTTAGGGAAAACGGCGAGTACCGACGTCGCTGGAACGCAGAGCTATATAATCTCTATTCTGACGTGGACATAGCTAGACGAATCAAAGTGGGCCAATTGCGTTGGCTAGGCCATGTTATCAGAATGGATGAAGATGAGCCATCGCGAAAGGTTTTCGATAACGTACCCGATGGAAGCAGGAAAAGAGGACGACCAAGACTCCACTGGAAAGACCAGGCAGAAGAATCACATTAAATCACGCGGACTCTGACCTCATGAGGTTATTTGCATTGCATTTAGTTTGATGAATTTTTAATTTGTTTCTAATTTTTCGACCTTTATTTTAATTATTCTTGACTAATTATCCAAGCTTTAAGTCACTTCTGATTTTATAAAACTTTTTGTTTTTCTCTTTTCTCGCTCGAAAAAGAATAATTGATGAATTTTTCAAAAGCAGCATTGCAAACAACCGCTGATGAAGATCTGTGGCTAGATCTGAAATAGCTGTAAGGTTTGTCAGGACTCATGATGATACGTTTGAAAAACTTTTTCTTCAAACAACTATATCTCTATTTATAGAGATATAAAGTGGTCTTGAGCTTGAATAAAAAAAAAAAGTTATATTAAAAGGCCGAATAAATAAAAGTCATCCGTAACAAAATTAGGTTAAACTTAAATAATACGAGTTATATAGCTCAAATGAGTTATTCATTTAGGATATTCATTCTTCATATGATTCTTTACTAAATTTCTAAAAGAATTACCGCATTTGAACCATACCAGCCTATTTAGTTACAGTTTACTTTTGGCCGATTCGTTCTTTCCATCCAGTTCGTTTTATGAAAACTGGCCATAAAATTTAAATTTCACTCGAATTCTAGTCGAATGAAATTCAATCTAGGTTCAACAAACTTGACATTTCAAGTCTAGCGATAACGTGCAATTTGTATATTTCGAATGAGTTGTAATTTACGATGAAAAGCCGATCGAAGCCGTCCGACTTAGAGAAACCCAGTCGAGATCGATGAGCATGGCCTAAAGGCGACTCAAAATTTTTAAATTTACATTGACTTTATTTTAAAAATGTGTCTTTCTTTGGAAACTTTGAAACTTTGACATTCTTTCAAAACTTCGCCATCAATCCGTGTAGTACGTAGGAAAGCAACGTGCGATCAACAAATACTCACTCGTGACGATGAAAGACTTCGGTTAGTGACAAGTGTGAATACACACAGCTGTGGCTTAACGGGCTATACGCTGCTGATGGTTCAAAAACATCGAAACGATCGTCCAGCGTATGTTAGTTCGAATCCCACCCTCGGCATTTACATTTTTTCACTAACCGGAGAAAACATGATCTCGTGGCCTTAACGGAAATTACAACTTCACAAAACAATTTTATTTAAAACAACTTTTAAGCTTTAGTTCATATTCTAATCGAAATTGATTTGACTTCTACAATCTTGCAGTCGAACGAAGACATAAAATTTCTCTATTTTGAATGTGCTGTTATTTATGGGGGGTTTTGAAAAAACCCCTTATATTTAGGCCAAATTTCTAAAAGAAAAATATGACACATTGAGAGAATTATTTTTCCACAAATATATTGGTTGGTTGGTTGAAAAGGCTGCAAGACAGCACGCTGTCTAGCACACTTAGGCTTAAGAAGCCCATTGTAATACCTGCAGTTTCCACTATAGCAACTATTGACTAGTCGTCTAGCCAATTTGCCCTTTCAATGAATTTGTCTATAAGACCTACCGGAATATCCTGTAGGGCTACGGTGCTAACTAAATGTGTACCGAATATCATACTTCTCAGTACTGCCAGAGCAGGGCAATCCAAGAGAAGGTGTTGCGTCGTTTCCTCTTCCTATTCCATGCAGCATCTACAGAGAGTGGAGTTTCTATGTCCCAATCTTAGGGCATGTTTTCCTACAAGACAATGTCCCATAAGTGTTCCTATCATTGTGGGTAACCTGCCTCTCGGCAAGTTAAGTAGTTGCCTCGTCCTCTTCCTGTCCACCTGTGGCCAGAGGACCCTGGCTTGTTTGCAAGTTGAAGTAAGTCTCCACTTGACCTTAACATATTCTACAAATGGCAGGTAGAGATTGGCATACTAACACCTTCTTTTGCCGGAAGAACCTGTGCCATAGTACCCTGTCTAGCTAACGCATCCGCTACGCAATTGCCTGGAATGTCGCTGTGTCCCAGTACCCAGATGAGCCTGATGTCAAAATAGCCTACCATCACCCTAAATGCATTCTTTCACCGTCATATCTTTCACCGTCAGGGACGGCATTCTGTCACCGCCAGGAACGTAGCAAACATGGCTTCCAGGGATTTTATGGCAGCCTGGCTGTCTGCGTAGATACATATTCTCCGGAGGGTTGTGACACTACTTTTCAGTAGTTCAGCAACCTCCAGTATGGCGGTAATTTCTGCCTGAAATACACTACAGTAATCAGGCAGCTGGAAGGAGATATTTACATTTAGGTCCGGTGAACGGATCCCGTAGCCTACTTGCTCGTCCAATCTGATACTACAGGTATTCCTGTTCGGAATAGAAGTCCTTAGATTTGTCGCTGGTAGAAGGTAGGGGATACAGTAGGCGGTTTTTACGGGAATAGAGTTGATCCGGTGTAGTAATTCAGCGTGTCCGGAATGCCCCGATATCAAAACGCACCAATCTCTGATTCTCACCAGGGATGAAGCGGCTGCTGATTCGGCCATGATATCAGGAGTACAGATGTTTAGGATAATACTAAGTGCAGTGCCTGACGTCGTGCCCATTGCCCCACTAACGCTAATCAGTGCTGATCTTTGAATTTTCATCAATGAATTCAGAATATATTTCTTTTGGAGGGAACTACGATGCCATATAGAAGTATTGGTCTGACTATTGCCATATAAATCCACACGCTGATCTTAGGAGACAGTCCCCAGCGCTGTCCTATCGCCCCTTTACAGCAGTAAAGAGTTACAGACGCCTTTTTCACCATCTCCTCCACATTCGGTTTCCAAGACAGTTTTCTGTCGAGAATTATTCCCAGATACTTGACCTTTACCGTCAACTGTAATTGCACCCCATTAACTGACGGCAGTTCAATAGCGGGTATATTATATTTTCGAGAGAACAAGATAAGCTCGGTTTTAAGAGGGTTAAGTGATAGCCCGTTGTTAGCGGTCCAGTTCGAAATCAGACTAAGTAGGCTGGTTGTACGAATGCTAAGTAAATTGATGTTTCTACCCGTATAGGTGATAGCAATATCATCGGCATAGGCAAAGACCTCGCATTCGGCTCTGTCCAATTCAAGAAGCAGTTCATTGACAGAAGTTAACCATAATAGTGGAGACAGAACTCCCTCCTGCGGTGTCCCCCTGTTAACATTCCTAGCAATTGTAACACCACCCCATTCAGCTTTGACGGATCTATCCACCAGAAGCTTCCTAATTAGGCATGTCACTAAGCTGTCGACTCCTAGATTCTGTAACGACCTGAGAATCGCCGAATGTTGAATGTTATTGAAGGCTCCCTCGATGTCCAGGAATGTCCCCAGAGCGAAGACCTTATTCTTAAGAGAGTTTAAATATATTACTTATGAAGAATAAGTTACAGATAAGTTATTGTTGAAGTGCCAGATGCCTCCGATCGGTTAAAAAAATAGGGTCGTTCAAATGGCCATTTTTCGACATATCGAAGAGCCGATATCGGTGAAACTAGATGAGATGGCGAAATTCTGACGACGGATTTGACTTCGCGGCTCAAAATGGGTTAATAAGTCATCAGAAAAAATTAACATTTTATTTGAAACCAACAGCCTTCCTATAGAATTGGCTAAGATCAATTATTTCTCTACAAAAATTAAATAAATTGTGAAATTACCCCAAACGGTGTTGTATACTCACAAATAATAGCATTACAAAAAAGGCTGTGGGATATGAACTCCATGCAGTCCACCAAGTTGAAACGAAGCGGTAATGTTCTCCTGTTATAACATTGCGAAGGTAACCTTTATTCTCCTCCTTTTCGGCAATAACGCGTACAGATGTCATTAGTAGGTCATCATAACTGCAAGAAGTATTATAGAAATTTAGGATGTTAATGGAAAAATGTATCTAACCAACTTACCCCAACAATTCCTTTAGTAGGAATTTGCTAAATTTATCACCAAAACATTTATTATTCAATGGATCCAGACGTACTACTCGAACTGGTATTTGCAAACGTTTACGTGTAGAGGGTGATAAACGCAAATGTCCATATTCTAAAGAATATTCTACTATATATTGTTCATCTAGAAGAAGAAGAAAAAAAGATTTAAATGTATTACAACATAAACCTCCCAAATGTGAGTCAGCACGTACCATCTTCCATTTCTGGATTTTCATTATATTCGGATGCCTGTTGTTGTTTTTCGTTTAAGTAAGTTTGATATTGATGTTCATGTTGTAAGTAATAGGTGAAAGTCTCATTTGTAGCATGCTTGTGATGGTACAATTGATTTGTAGTTTTTGGTCCGACGCCATAAAAACTGAAAGAAAGCAAATGTGATATTTCATTTAGAACGTTTGCAATGGAGTAATTCTGTGTTGTAATAAACACAAAGATAACAAATATCTAAAACTCATGGATGGTTATTTTTATTTAAAATTGGTCTCTCGAGTCACAAACAAGCACACAATACTTACTAATCATAGTGAAGTCTTCGCATATTTTTCTCATAGGCTTGGCTTTCTTCGTACAGTTCCATGCGCTTGTCCAAATTGGGTATAACTTCAACTCTAGTGAATATATGAAAAATAATAACATGTTATGTTCTTTATACTCGTAATATTTAAAGGGACTTGTGCCTTTTATACACCTACCGTAAAACGCCATCCCTTGGCCAGTCTTGCACATTTTCTAGGCATGTTGCTGGATTCTTAATAAACGACAAGTGAATATATACTAAAGCCGAGAAGAACAATAACGCTTTTATTAAGAAGAAATATTCTAAAGTACGTTGAAATGGTCTGCAAAAGAGAGAAACATTAAATGTATATTTATAGGTTTATATAATTGCAACATTTAATAAAATATAAATGCCCTCTAGTTGCTGTGAATAAAATGTAATGATTTTTTTCATCATACATACAATACATCATAATATTCCAATTCGGACGGACAAGAATAATAACCTTACAGAGACTACGTTAACATTTATGACAATTTCGAACTGAATGGGTTTCAGTTGGCATTTAAAAAAGACAATACTTACTTGGGAAACATTTGGGCATATATCAAAGCCACCTTAAAGTAAATAGCATGAAATAAACGATTTCGCATATTCATGATATTATTCTGAAAGTAAGAAAAAGATTAAAATTTATCCATAATATAATCAGATAAATATGATTAAAATATGAAATATGACAAATATTTAGTAAACATTTTTAAAAAAATTCAATTATGAATTTAGTGAAACAGAAAAATAATTTATAAATTTTTATAAGTTATAAGTTAAAAATATAAAAATGTTAAGTATTTTCCCCCAAAACATGCTTAGTAAAACATTTATACATTGAGATATCTTCTTTTCCCGATTCCTTCAGGTTTTTACATGTTTTTTTATAAAAAAAATCAATTGTAGTTATCAATAAATGTGGAGTAGCACATGAACTGTTTAGATCAAAAAATAAAAGTTTACCCTCGTATTCGTAACGAAAAGTTATCCGTCGGCTATCATAGGACTACCGATTTTTTATTCACAAAACTTTAACTAAACTGTGTCCAAAGAATAACTACGAAGCGTGCAGTTACATGCTAAGTTTTAACGAACAACAATCATAATTAGCAAGGTTGCATTTGGCTAAAGCAGACATGTTCATATTCCTGCTAGACAGAAGATAAGCAAAAGTTATGAATCAATTCTAAAGTAACGAGTGGCTAAGCCTTAAAAAACACTCGTTGTACGAAGCGTACACCAGTGGCTAACTTTTCGTTATGAATATAAAGGTTTTCGTTGAACGAATGTGGGTGGAAAATGTGCCAATGTTCCATAGCAGAGTGGTATTATTCAATACCCAACTTAGTTAGGATCCTAAGTGATTTTGGGGATTTATCGTGACTACCAGCCAATTGTCCAACTAATATTTATATGGTAGGTACAAAAATGGGCATGGCGAAGTTTTTCATTTGTTATTACACAATAGCTTTTGACAAAATATTATATATATTATATAGCAAATATTTGTATGAGAGGTACGATAATGGGCGTAGTCCAGAGTCCGCGTGATTTAATGTGGTTCTCGACGTGAAGTCCTTAACCACAGGTGAGCACTGCTCCACCAAAAAATGTTTGATACGACTGTTAACGCGGCTGGTAAGATATCCGTGCTACCCCGCATTGATCACGAATAGGAAGCCTTACATGGTTGGTAAACACGATTACGTGGGAAACGAACGCCCCGTAATCGTCAGCGCGACTTCTTTCTTCCGGTCACGAGCTACCAATTGAGTAACTCTCTGTAAGTGAGCTACTCCTCCCTGATATGGAGTGAGGTACTATCCAGACCTCTTCCGTGATAAGGGCCACGGATCCCATGTTTCGAGGATATGCACCTGCCTAGCATACTGCGTTACAAAGTAACTCATATAACTACAAGACAACTATATAGCCTCTACCAGCGAGTTTGGTGGTAACCACAGCCAGCACGATACTCCCACAAGGGGGCCAACCACACCCGTGCTACCACATACTCTCTGGTCTAAGTTCCCAAGAATGTTCACCCCCGGCCGAAAAAGCATCATCGTGAAACAATTAATACGAAGCAACATCAACAACATTGGTATTTAAAAGCTAAGTTGCATCAGTAAATGGTCTAATAACTATAGTCAGTCGGCTGCAGCTTTCTCACCATGGAGAGCAAGATTTTGTCCGCATCCTTCGATCAAACACAGCGACCGGTAGCCAATCTTCAGTGGTCGCCCGATGGGTCAGACGACGCAATCTGAAAGGGCACGAGACCTTCAACGCGTTGCTCCCAAACAGCACACGGTACTAGAAAAAGGCCTCTGGTCAGACCTAGCGGCTAATCCACCCCCATTTTTGAGTCCGACGACGTCCGAGAACTGGCAGTCCCTATATTGGCAGGGTACAATAGCACCGACAACAAGATCCTACACTGCTGATTAACATGCTTGAAAAAGCCCGTAGCACGAAAAACCTTTAACCACTATGTTAAGGGACATGCAGACACAGACCAGTGGTCACCCAATACCTCAACTAAACCGCCCTAGAGCGACGACTCGCGAAAACATGAGAGGCAAACCGTGTTACCACACACAACGCATCCGGAGACAGAAGCATACTACTCACACACCACTCACCACCGGATCTGGTGACCGGTGCCGACTAAATCCCTAAATAGCCCCGTAAAGGGGACATTCGCACAAAACATGGAGACAATGTTCGATTGGCGCTTCGCAATCACACGACTCCAGATCCGCAAGTCTCATTCTGTACAAGAATGCATTCAAAGACCCGCGACCTGTAAGTATGAAACCAAGGCTTAGATTGAAACTAAAACCAGGGTTCTCCCGACGAATTCTACATCCGATATAAACCCATACGTTACTCGACAGTTGATACTGGAATTCCAATGGTCCTTCCACTCAGATATGACTAACGCATCCAAACGAGACAGCCGCTCACTCCAACTCATGCTATAGAATGAGCCAATCAGACTAACTCAGTGCGTACCCCCTCTTAATTTTGAAGTCCATGCTACGACGCAGCACCTCTCGATCAAGAAGAGTGACACCCATCAACACCTGTAGGGCCTCCGTAGACACCGTACGACTTACTGGCATACAAGCCAATAACATTACTCTCTGTACAGAGAATAATCGACGCTGCCCGAAGACACTTCTCGCAGTTTCGCACCAGAGGATCTAAATGTTGCCATGGCAACAAAAAGTATTCTGCAAGCGGTCCTAACTGCTTGACGACTCAGACCCAATCACAACGCGCCTAACCTTTCCTACCACGCTTGTCAGTTTTTCGCGAACTCTCCCTATATGGGGCGAAAAGTCCATCCATTCACCCACGGTGACTCCGAGATAGTTCACCTCTGTGGAGTACCGGATCGTGCCACCACCATTTTATCCCACGATTGGAAAATGGGACTTGAAACCACCCTTCAGCAACATTGTCACTCTCTTTTCCACCGATATACTAACTCAATAACAATATCCACCATTGCCGAGTATAACTGTTCCAACCCTCGACCATAATGAGTACGTCATCGGAGTACGCACAAATCTTGCATTCGGCCTCAAGCTCATACAAGAGCGAATCCATCAGATTCCACATGAAGGGGCCCCAAATGGAACCCTGCGGACAACCTCGAACAACGTCGACACATTCGGAACTATTTGCCCCTACTATCGCTGCTTTTCTGTCAGAGAAGTAACTTCTCCAGAGTGGTAATTCCTGACACCCTAGCCCCGCTTGTCCTTCTTCTACGCTCGCCCAACTCAGATAATCAAACGCACCTTTAAAATCTGCAAATCCACCGATCTGTTACTTCGCTGGTCTCTGTACGAGATCAACAACGCTGCCTGTGGATTGCAGGATTTCAAGAGACATTTGGCTGGGAGTGGACTCAAGGAGAATTAAGTCGCTTCTTCGACTGGACAAGGTTGACTTGCGGCTCCTCATTGGGGTATCACGGGTCACTGTGATGCTGGAGGCTTCACTCGCAAGTGGATTGTGAACGGGGTTGATTACTGCTGTGCTTGTAGTGATGAAGAGGTGGAAACCATGTTCTATGTCAATCCTAAGCCCTACAGGCAGAGGACCTGACCTCTTTGCGCGACGTGGCCATTGAGGATCTAAGAATCTGATTCTCGCGGGGTCTGCATGGGATCCATGCAGGCGATACCATTGGTTCTTTCTATCTCACTGGAAATCTGGAATCGTACATCTTGACCTGCACATTTGGATCCATCATCTTGGATGGTATTGTATGTATTGGTCAAGGCCTATCGGGTGATGTGTGTACATATATACTAGGTGATTCATGAAGTTCCGGACAAATATCTCCAGCGTATTCCTTGGCTCATTTCATGAAGAAAAGTCCACTAGGACCATGTCCGAAAATGCAAGGGTGCGAAATGGCAGCGGGTTCAAAATTTTCGGATTGGCGGTCGGAGGGTAGTAGGGTAAAGTTGCTAACTTCTGAGCCAGTGGTCGGTTTTTGGGCTTGTTGGAAAGGTCTTTAAGAGGGCTTTCAGAATCTATAAAAAAAGTAGAAAAAAGTCAAATCGCCGAGATGCAGAGCTTTCGGAAATTCAAAATTCACATAACCTCAATTTGCTCACCCAGATGGCAGGTAACTTATGTATGTTATTTCGCTTCCAAAAACAAAAACAAACATTTTTGCATTTCAGTAAAATGGTCATAACTTTGTAACGGTTAGACCTCTGGGCTTCGTTTAGGTTGAGCAAATTGACGTTATGTGAATTTTTTTCCTCATTTTTTTCACGAAGGCTCTGTATGTCGGCGTTTTGACTTTTTCTATTTTGTTTTATTTATAAAGTCCCAAATCCGAAAATCTTGAACCCGCTGCAATTTCGCACTCTTGCATTTTCGGACATGGTCCTGGTGGAATTTTCTTCATAAAATGAGCCAAGGAATACGCTGGAGAATCTATCCGGAACATCCTGAATCACCCTGTATATACACTGGGAATATAATTGAGTGGTTCCTCTGTCAGTTCTACGTAAACTCTCTTTCTACGTAAACTCTCTTTCGTAAACTCTTCACTATTAGTGGGGCTCACCCCCTCTCCTCACTCCCTTCTCTATTTTCCTCTCATATGTATGGGCAATCACAATGGGTCGACCGACCTCCGAGTGTAGTGACTATAAGTTATATTCTGTCTCTTATTGTCACGTGTCCTAAACCCAACTTAACCTAACCTTCGTTCCTTTGGCTCTCTGGAAACGTGTCCTGAGACGGCTCACTTCCCTCCGCTTGAGTGTCAACTCATGTGTCCACAATCGTCATTTCCTTAAAGTTTTCTTGCCACACCTTTCAAGGAGATCGTCGTTAGCCCTATGAACAACCTCACGTAAATACGAAACCTGCTCATCAAATGTCTTACGACTAAAGACTTCAATTGGAACCTCGCTAACCTTAGCTGCGACGAATTCACCATACACATCCAAGTTCACATCCATGGTGCGCCAACGTACGATGTCTAAGCTGCTAGCCTCAGTCTGTTAGTAAGTTAAATCAATTACAATGTAATTGTGGTCACTTACGGACGGACTGACTCAAACTAAACTGAAGTGTCCTCAAAGCTGCGCTATTCGCAATTGTCACATCTATATCACTAAATCCTCTACCATTATCAAAAGTGTACTGCTCACTCGGTTCATTCAAGGCATGAAGGCGGCCCGAAACAATCAAACGCTTAGCACCTCTACCGAGAATGGTTTAGCGGCCCACTCAAAAGTCTGAGTGTTTTACTAAATCACAGCGTGTTTGATGCATTATCGTCTATCACTAGGACGAGAGGGTTACTACTCGCAAGTAGTAGTACCGTGTCCATGTATGCCAGATACGGTTTTAAAGGCTCACTTAACTTGCAGTAACTACTACACAAAAATATCCGTCCAAAACCCCCTTCAACACACACGCAGGCCCCCCAGTCGGTCCTAGAAACTACGGTACACTCAACGTTACCGTCATTCACGACCACCGCAGAGTTAAGACTTGAATCAGCGACGACCTTCATACTCGCAGGCAAACCCGTAATGAAATCATGGCCATTATCAGGTTCCTGAAGAAGCGCACAGTGACCCTGCTGGTCACACCGATTGTACGCATAGTCTTTCCATCTGAACTCCAAAAGACAAAAAACATGAAGCAGCTTGGTCAAAAGACAAAACACATGAAGCAGCTTGGCACCGGAACAATCGGTCGTACACGGAACGAGAACCACTTGACTTAAAAGCGACGCAATGCAAGGAGGGGTTTAAGGGCCGAGGCACGCCCTTCCAAAACAACGTTCGTTGTTCCACCCATGGTACTGTCCCACGGACGACTAGTGAGCCGGACACCATGACATCTTGCCCTAAAGGTTCTTCTCAAAGACGTCACCACGAACTCGTTATGAGTGATCTTTAAGTAGACACCTTGGACGACTCGCACAACCGAGATATCAGGCACTGTAACAGTGAGCCCAGACTCGTCGAACTTAATATTCTTGGCGATCTTCGCACGCCCCGCTACAGATCGTGTGTGTATCAAAACGCCACCACCACGAAGCGCCCTAATCTTGTGGACCCGCTCTCTCAAAGTGGGCCCCACTTCACTCACCACCTTGCTAACCACATCCTTAGCAGTTTGGCCGGACGACCCCGCACCAATAAGGACCAGGTCTCGACGGACTTCGGAACTGGTGCAACGACTACCGAACAATCTTCTCCAACAGTCACAGAGGCAGTCGCCAATGGGGCCGGAGCCAGGAACGTTGCCGGCGCAGTGGGAACCGCCGGTCGGACGGAGACCAACTTACGAGTGACCGCCCCTGTCCGAACTACGGTAACACTGACGTTACCCATTCCCCTACTGCGACCGGCTACGGCCACTTCCACCGTCGCTGCTAGCGGGGTCTGCCGTACCAACAAGTACAGTCGGCAACGGTGCCCTCAACACGGTTGTGATGTCACAGGGTAACACTCCTAATTTTTAGGAACACATTGCCTAATACCGAAACATTGCTTATATACCAGAACTAAGTTTGGACACAAAATAGTTAATGACAAAATTTCACTCTGATCAGTAAAGATTTACGGCAGTTATCGTGTTGACCAGCCAGTCATCCAGACAGACAGACGGGCATGGCTCAAAAGTCTTATAAAGTCCCAAAACGAATTTCGTTCAAAGTTACTGAGGGTCTAATATGGCTCCATCTATGCGGTACATTTTTTGGGTATTAACTCATACATTTTGAGGTCTGGTAACTCTACATTAAGGCCCAATTTTTGAGTTGGAAATTATCTTATATCAACGATCAAACATAAATTCAACTCTGAATTAATTTTTAGGTTAATAGTTGATTGCTGCTTAAACAGCCAAAGTATGAAGACTTTTGTAACATGGTGCACATATAATCGTCGTGCTCTAACGCATGGTGCATAGTTGTTCTTGTAAATGTTTATATTACCACATAATTTTTCTGATTTTTTTCTGACTGGTAATTTTATACCTACTGAGGACTGAAATGGAAGGGTAATACCAAGTGCCGCTTAATATCACTTAGCTCTCCGTACAAAATAAGTGGTAATCTAAGCAAGCAGTGTAACCAAAATACGCCTAATTACCAAAATTATAGATCCAACATTCCTGTCCAAACAAGGGAAAGCAACATGGGTGTGTTTTTCAGAATAAAATTCTGAATGTGTAATTTTTTGAAAAAAAATTAAAAGTTTCCAAAAAAAACTGATGTGCGCTTCTATCAAAATTTTCGTAAGAAATTTTGTCATTTATATCTAAACGAAAATTTTGGTTGCAGAGAGTTATCACCTAACGGTGCGTTTACACGGGACAGTTCAAACCAGGACAGTTGAGAATATGTATTAGTTGTCAAAACGAGAAAAGTTGTAAAGGGTGTCCCAACAAGAACGCAATTTTTAAATCTAGCAACATTCGAAGTGTCATTGTTTGACATTTGAACAATTGTTATTGTTTGCTAGTAGAAGGTACGAGGTTAGTAAAAATGGAGCGCTACACGAATTAATTAATTAATTAATTGGGTATTGGAGAGACAACATGAAAATGCTGATTTTGCCGCTAAAATCATCTTCAGTGACGAGGCCCATTTCCATCTTGATGGCTTCGTCAATAGGCAGAATTGTCGCATTTGGGGTGAGGAAAATCCTCGAGTGATTCACGAGAAGCAAATGCATCCTCAACGTGTCACTGTGTGGTGTGGTTTTTGGCCTGGAGGAATCATTGGACCTTTTTTTTATAAAAATGAGGCAGGTCAAGCGCAAACAATCAATGGTGTTCGGTATCGTGAAATGATAACCAGTTTTTTCTTGCCTCGAATTGAAGAAATGAATGTGGAGGGCATGTGGTTCCAACAAGACGGCGCCACATGTCATACAGCCAGAGAAACAATTCAATTGCGCTCTTGTTGGGACACCTTTTATGTGTGACGTAGCGTCCAGCCAGTTATATAGACAGTACAGTTTGAAGCAACCGCCGATAGTGTCGTTTCGAGATCTGATTTTGTTTTGTTTATCTGAAATCTTAATTTACTAAAAGATGATTGCTATTTGATTTATACATATACATATGTACGTGTTGTCATATAATATTTCAAGAAAACACCAAATTATGCAAATGAAAAAATTCCCCCAATTTCTACGCTCGTTTGCTATTGTGTTTTGCCTCATTTCTTCGAATTACAATGCAGCTGATGTTCTGTGCCAAATAACAAATATATACATGTTTATAATAGTTTTAACCATAGAGTAAATATGGGTAGAGAAAATCTTTCACTCACCAAATTTCTGACATTTGTCCTCGTGTGATGTATACGTTTGATGTTGAAAAGAATTGCTTTACTAATTCCAGATAGAGGCAATGGTTCAAAACAACGAACAAAATAACAACAACGGCATTTCGTTTTGTGTGTTAAAATTAATGTGTTAAATACAACACAAATGTATGCTAACAATAACAGTCAATAAAAAAGTTTAAAACACATTTAAATTTCACATTTTTTCGCCAAAATGGCATGAAAAATTAAAGCAAGAAGTTATTGTAATTCCACCTGGTGTCGGTGTGATAGAGAGATGTTTGACGAAAAGTGATATACACCAGGTGGAATTACAATAACTTCTTGCTTTAATTTTTCATGCCATTTTGGCGAAAAAATGTGAAATTTAAATGTGTTTTAAATTTTTTTATTGACTGTTATTGTTAGCATACATTTGTGTTGTATTTAACACATTAATTTTAACACACAAAACGAAATGCCGTTGTTGTTATTTTGTTCGTTGTTTTGAACCATTGCCTCTATCTGGAATTAGTAAAGCAATTCTTTTCAACATCAAACGTATACATCACACGAGGACAAATGTCAGAAATTTGGTGAGTGAAAGATTTTCTCTACCCATATTTACTCTATGGTTTTAACCATAGAATAACACATACCATAGAAGCTTTTATTCGCTCAATAAATTAAAAGTCATAGGTACGATGGAAAGTAAACATTGGATGGTGGAAAATATGGGTTCAATAATACCAGATAGTGGCAATAGTATACAGCGATCAACAAAGGAACAACAACCGAATTTCGTGTTTTTGTGGCAAACTAGTTGTGTTAATTACAATACAAATGAATACCAACAATAAAAGTCAACAAAAAAGTGCAAAATACATTTAAATTTTTCAGTTCTACATCAAAACGACATGAAAAAGTTAAGTGAACATATTTTATAACTCCACCTGGTGTAAGTTAATTTTAAATTTAATTGCTCTCATTTCCACAAACCTACGATGGAGAGTGTGAAATGAAACTTCAGATGAGAGAATAAGTTTATCTATGTATGTGTTATTCTATGGTTTTAACCATAGAGTAAATATGGGTAGAGAAAATCTTTCACTCACCAAATTTCTGACATTTGTCCTCGTGTGAAGTATACGTTTGATGTTGAAAAGAATTGCTTTACTAATACCAGATAGAGGCAATGGTTCAAAACAACGAACAAAATAACAACAACGGCATTTCGTTTTGTGTGTTAAAATTAATGTGTTAAATACAACACAAATGTATGCTAACAATAACAGTCAATAAAAAAGTTTAAAACACATTTAAATTTCACAGTTTTTCACCAAAACGACATGAAAAATTAAAGCAAGAAGTTATTGTAATTCCACCTGGTGTATATCACTTTTCGTCAAACATCTCTCTATCACACCGACCACATCACGAAGAGTGTGAAATGAAACGTCAGATGAGAGAATAAGTTTATCTAGGTATGTATTAGTCTATGGTTTTAACATAGTTTTAACAAACAACAGTAATAATAGATGCGTTAAAAATAAAATGGAGTGCGTAAGGTATTATAAATGAAATAATTGTAAGGTAAATCATAGGTAGGTGGTAACTCTCGGCAACAAAATTTTCCGTTTGGAGATATATGACAAAATTTCTTACGAAAATTTCGCAAGAACTGGATACGGGGCTTTACCACGAAATGTCACCGATCTGGCCGTTTACGTCAAATCACTTGCCGAAGTTACTGTGGTCGAAAAATCAGACAATGGCGTGACAAGTGAGAGAAGTGTAAGTGGGGCAGTAAAATAGTGTGAGTGTATTGATACTGTCAGGGCAAAACTATCCCGAGTAAACACCAGGAAAGCATCTGTGATTTATCTTGCAAACACTTCATGAATATTCTACTTATCAAATTTTAATTTTAACGCATGTGGTGTTTCTTTTGTTTGTTAAAATAATTAGAATATTAAAAATTCCGGTCCCGATCAATTAGGCCCGGTATTCAGTTTTTATGGAATTTTCGTTGCCATAAGAAGTACGAGTATAAAAAATAACGAAAATTTCATGAGCCGAAATTTTCGTTCACTTTTCATTTGCATGGTACTCAGCTCTTAGCGACATTTTCGCAGCCAAAATCAAATAGAGGGTTGTTACGCCAAAGTTGTTTCGTACGAAAACAATAGTTTTAACAACCAAAAGTAATACCACATGCGGTAAAAATAAAATGGAATGCTTAGAGGAATTATAAATGAAATAATTACAAGGTTAATCAAAGATCGGAGGTAACTCTCTGCAACAAAAATGTTCGTATGGAGATAAATGACAAAATTTCTTACGCAAATTTCGGAAGAACTGAATACGGGGCTTTATCCAACAATTGTTTTCGTGCAAAATAACATTGGGATAACATTGATTTTACCTACGAAATTTTCGCAGAGCTGAGTCCAAAGCTAATGATAAGTGAACGATATATTCGGTTCACAACATTTTCGTTATCTTTTAAAGCCCCGTATTCAGTTCTTGCGAAATTTTCGTAAAAAATTTCAAAATTCCGGTCCCAAACAATTATTAAATAATTGTTTTCGTACGAAATAACTTTGGCGTAACAACCCTGTACTTTATTTTGCCTACGAAATTTTCGCGAAGAGCTGAGTACCAAGCAAATGAAAAGTGAGTGAAATCTTCGGTACGTGAAATTTTCGTGTTATTTTTTATGCACGTACTTCTTATGGGAACGAAAATTGCATTAAAACTGAATACTGGGCTTAAACAAGTACTTCTTACCTTAATTAAAATTTCATAAGAACTGAATTAGTGTACATAGGGTTGCCAATCGGTACAAGTATCATATTATATGGCGCTTTGTTTCTTTTAATTAACAAATTGAAGATTGAACAAACTTGGATAATAAAAAAATAGGGTTTCGCAATAATAAATTTGTTTAAATAATTAATTTTTTTAGAGCTAAATTAGTTGTGTGTACTACACCAGTAAACCTCTCTCTTTTATTATATTTCTCTTTTTATTCATTATTTTTTCTTACTTAAATTAGTTCTAACAATGTCCCGGATATATTTTTCTGGAACCGTCTCTTTATGCCTACTTATCCGGTCTCGGACAACCCCGGGGGGTCAGGGCCCTTACAAAACGAAGATAACATATTTCGCCAACCAGTTCGATCTTTTGCCTTATTTCTCCAGTTGGCAATACCAAGTGTAGGCAGGGATTCGTCAACCTGATCCCTCCAGCGGAGTCTTGGTCTTCCTATTTTTCGTCTTCCTTCGAGTTCGGTTTCGAAAACCCTTCGAGCTGGTTCGTCTTCATCCATTCTACTAACATGGCCTAGCCAGCGCAATCGAGTTATCTTGATCCGCTTAACTATGTCACTATAGGGCCATACATTTTTCGAAGTATTTTTCTCTCGAAGACTCCTGCAGATGTTTCGTCTGCTTGCGATAGGACCCAGGATTCTGCGCCATAAAGCAAGACAGGTTGAATGAGAAAGAAATTGGCATAGCAAAGTGGTTGTATCCATTAGTGAATTCCTGGGTCCTGAATAACATTAAATATTACTAATATAAATTTGTTGGATGCTTTGGAAATATGTACCTGTTCCAGACCGGTATCAACTATTTTTTGATAAGATAGCGAACTTTGGCATACAGCCATGGACAGTAAATTAGCAAAAAAAAAACTACTCTTAAGTTTTACGTAGCATTTTTTTAAACTTTTTAACTATATAGACCAATTATTATGGCCTGCACTGCACCTTTTCAGCTGAGTCTCTATTCTTTTTTGTTCTGATTGGTGGAATGTGCAAGTAGCTTTTTTTGTTTTGGCTAGTAAATTAGCACAACGCGATCGGAACGTTAATGAAATGTTTTTTGGTGCGTATTTTGTGTCCAACAGTACTTTTTTTTAAATTTTTGTGAAAGTTCTCCAAACTTTTCCTAAAAATGGGACTGGGAAAATATTGTACGCCAGAGGAAAAGCGCATAATATGCAATATGCGTAGTAAAGGCAAAAAAGTATATTAAATTGCAAAAAATTTTAGCCGATCGAATTTTAGCCGCCATTGAAACTAATAAAAATGATATAATGGAAAACAAAAAAAGAACCACCGTAGCAAACAAAAAACTACTGAAGCAGTGTATCGAGCTACAGTCCGGATGTCAAAGAAGGATACGTTCACGTCATCACGGGATATTGCCAACGAATTTGAATAACATTCGAATTATATGTTTCGAATAAATTGTCTTACAGCATTGTATATGCTGGTAGCAATTATGGTGTTTTTGAGTGTTTGTTTATACAGATTATAGCAGGAATTGAGAAGATTTTAGTAGGTGTTGTTTATTTACCGAATGGTGATTTTGGAACATTTGAATCGGAGATGTGTGATTTATTAGTAAGGTATAGAAACATTGTAATAATGGGCGACCTTAATAACAACTTATTTGATGTATCAGAAGCCAGCAATGTCAGAAGGGTTTGTTCCAGGTTGGGTGTTTCGGTCATGCACAATAAATGTCCGACCCACTATGGTACGTTTCATCAATCGACTTCTTTGATCGATTATTTTCTGTTTTCATCGCCTAGTAATGTTGTAAGATCTGGTCAATTTATTTGTCCGAGTATTTCAAAACATGCATTTATTTACATTTCTTTAAATGCATCTGTGCGTCGCAGTGAACAGTTTTTCGAATTTTATGACTATAATAATTTCAATATTAATGAACTCCGTGGTGACAAGGTTTCATCAGCGAATTTTCCGGAGATTTACAATACGTCAGATGTGAACGTGCAACTTAGTATTTTTATGCGCGGTTTATATGATGTCCACTTAGTTTTTAGGAAGAAGATTATAAAAAAAAAAGTTGAATCTGACCATGAGTGATCTGGCCTATGGGGCATTTCTGAATGATAGGAATAAAAATAATTGGAAAATTTACTGTAAAATTAGAAACAGAACTAAGACCGTTAAGAGAAAGGATAAGAGAAAGGCTCATTCTAGAATTTTTGATCAGAATATGCCCCCAAAATCCCTTTGGTTAATTATAAGAAACAATAGGTTGTTTGGTAAGAGACCGTCAGAGTTATCGCCTGCAGAGTCACTTGATGTTAATGATATGAACGTGTCATTTGTTAGTAATCAATTGGACGTGCAGGAAGACGTGAAGGGGTTTTTACGGTTTTCTTGTAGTGTTCAGGGGTTTTCGTTCAGTATCATTAACTCAAGAGAGTTATTTGATGGATTTTCTTCCATAAAATCTAATGCTGCTGGAAACGATGGGCTCCTTGAAATTTCTCAGAATTGTTTTTCCGTTTGTTGTCAATTATTTTTTGCATCTGGTCAACACTGTTCTTATGACAACTATTTTCCCCGATGAATGGAAGACTGCTAAAATTAATCCAATTGCGAAAAAATCAGATGCCAATTCTGTTCAGGATTTTAGGCCGAGAGCCCTATTACCTATCCTGTCCAAAATAGTGGAACATGTCCTTAAGGAACAACTTATATCTTATATTGAAAGCAAATCTTTGCTGAATGACTGTCAATGTGGCTTTCTTTCTTTCTTTACTTTGTTTAACAGATTCAATAATAAACAACTTGGCCGACAAAAGTTGTGTGTTTTGCTTTCCCTAGATTTGGAGAAAGCGTTTGACAGGGTAAATTATTTCACTTTGATATACAAGCTATCTCAAATATACGGTTTTGGAGCTTATTTATTCCTATTTAAAGGACAGACAGCAGTATGTTTCAGTTAATGGACTATCGTCGAGTGTTTTGGCGGTTAGGAGTGGTGTTCCTCAAGGTTCGGTTCTGGGGCCTCTTCTTTTTATTATTTTTCTCAATGACTTATTTGACATTATAAGTGATTGGTGCACGCCCTATGCGTATGCGAATGATGTGCAGCTGCTATTTAGTGGAGGGTATCAATATGTGGGCGTATTGCAGGCTAAAATTGATTATGTTCTGCGCTCTTTAAGTATGTGGACGGTTTCGAATAAACTTAGTGTAAATGCAGATTTGCTGTTGAAATATGACAATGTTCCTATTGATTTTGTTCGTAACGTGAAGTGCTTAGGTGTTATCTTAGACGATACGTTATCCTTCGATTTGCACATAGACGGTGTCATTCGTCACATTAATTTTTCGCTTCGGCAATTACACAACACCGATTTAATATTGCCACGCAGCATAAAGGAGAA